>JAQGCA010000837.1:0-22325 GCA_034698945.1 Protaphorura quadriocellata
ACATCCTTTTCTTTGAACTTGAGATCCAAGAGCTTTTGAAGTGGTACCTAATTACATAGATACTACATACGTGCTTTGATGCCTGAGAATTTGCTTCATTTTTTATGCGCTTCGAGTCATTCTTCTGAGCAAGGTCAATTCTGAATGAGAACTAAGGAAGCGAGGGTCAGTTTTGACAAGTAGCCCATGCAGTCTGGAAGTTTGTTTTTGCAAATACTCATTTTTAACATTCAGTTATTAGTTCAAGTTGGCGAAATATCACTACCTAACCCCTCAATTGTTTACATTGAATATTAATATTAGATTATAAATATTATTCGGTAGTAGAGTTATTTATTTGAAAAGATTTTCTGTGTTTGTTTTGCAAGGGCCACGTACATACAATGTGCAATATAAACACTACGGGGAATTTCAGCAGTCGACAATTTACTAATCTTTTATATACAAAGTAGCAAGAAAGCCCGCGCAGATCGGTAGTCCCTTCTAAATGGTGACAAACGAGAGGGTCATTTTAGAAACAAAGTACCTAGTCGACTAGTCTAGAGGTTGTTTATGCGAAACTTGGAGACAAATGCTTTCTATATTTATAATCCTGTAAATATTTGGATGTCATGAATTATATTCTCCGAGGTTAACATTAAATATTTGTGGTACGAATCTATGATATAAACCGGTACGTCTAGCTCTGGAATGTTAAATCATTTGTATTAGTAGCCTGATTTAAAATATTGTTTTTCTAGATTCTTCATTTTAATAAATGGCAATAAATAGTTCGACTTGTCGGGAAAGTTCCAGACACTAAAACTGCCGCGCAACAAACGTCAAAAGAATAATTATTTTCAAATGTGTAATTTTTTTTACAAAGTACCCGATACAGAATAGATATTGCAGTAATATTCGCTATCCCTGTTATATTGTACTCAATTCACCTCAGCAGTCCAGACGTAGAACCTTGGGAGTTTTGTACAAATTATGACATGCTAGCCTGAGAAGTAATTTCTGCTTGAGATAAGTAGGGAAATTAAAAAAACAATGGTTGTGCACAATTACTTAATTAAACCTTGACTATGATTCTGCACGGCACCTTATTGTGAAACATAGAATATAATGTAGTAAGTCATTTCTTTATGAAGCCAAAGCGATTAATACCCAGACACGCATGCAATCATACTATTGCTATTTTTCCTCTGTTTTTACCTGACATTGACTAGAAAATATGATAAAAAATGACTCCATTCATTCATAAAATTCATATCTTCAATCTTGACTAGCCTCAACCACTTCATTTAAACGCAGTCTAGAAGCAACATTACGATTATATTTCATCCTTTACTCATTCATGCCATTCCGTGAATAATCTCAATTACTCACTCTGAGTGAGGATACAAAACTAAAAGGGATAATGTGGACATAAATATTGGCTAGCATGATAATGATAATATTATGCACAATATTAGCAATTGCAAGAGCAGCCAAGGCTCCCAGTGTATTCCAAACAGTGAACTCATCATAACCCTATCTCTACTGTGTTTACTTGGAGGGAAAAAAAATGAGCAAACTCTGTTATGTAAAACTGGGACTCAGAGATGCAATTCATGTTAGTTGTTGACAGAGTTTCAACGTGAGAAAATGAGGTTATAACGTGGTCGTGGTCACAGAATAAAATACTTGGACTTTTTGAAGGCGAAAGTAACAAAATACAATAAAGTATTAGAATTAGTAAGTAAATGGTGTTGTTTAACAAAAATTTTGCGTCGTGTTACATCATTTGTGCTCTGCATTTGCGAATATTATAATAATAATACATTTCGAAGACACTGTAGTCTGAATTGTAGTGTTCTGTGCGGCTTTTAAGTGAGAATGCAACAACGTGAGACATGGTTGTAATTTGCATTCTGAGATAAATGACAAAATGACTCACAGGTATTGTTTCTTTTTAACCTTTTATCTTTGTCGACCAACAGTCATTGCCCGCAAACTGTAAACGCTTTTGTTTTACTTGTTACTTATTGGTGTATGGATGGTATTTACACGTTTTCGTAAAGAATATTCTATTCAAATATAAAATTGACCCTTTATTTGCGTAAACATTGTACAGATGTACGTTAACTTTCTATTTGGCCTAAGAGAGGTAGCAACAAGAAAAATCATGTCTGCCAGAGGAATCAAACCCTCAAGGTAGTGGTAGTATCTGCCTGCAAGCATATTTGGCGGTTAACGTAAGCGATTCTCTACAGAATTTGTATCTCACCGAATATATGACATACTTTGCCCTAGATTTCCTACGGACTACGTGCCAGTCCGTATAATTCGGTCCATTTTACACCTGTAATTACCTATTTCCATTTGCCCTATTCTTCCTTTGTTATTCTTTCACGTGTTGTACGACGGCTGACACTGTTCTTTCTAATCATACGATAAGGCGAATCAAAACAAAGTGCATTTAATAAAGCTCTACCGCTAACCGCTTTAACTCAACAACACTTGGACATTGTACACACATAAAATGCAGGATAAAGTTTCACACGTCTAATCTAATCCACACAACACAATTCCAATTCCAATTGTTTGCGATCAAGTTAAGCTGACATCACCATATGCATGCATTATAGATGTTGGGTGGGTACCTTCTCGGAAGTAAAAAAAATTCATTCATTGTAATCCTCTGTATCTTTGCAGGGTGTCTCACAAAGTTAAATTAAACACAACTCTTTACATTTCCACGGCCGAACATTGGATTCTCCAGAGAAAAGTCAGAGAGAATTTTCGGTTTGATTAGTGAACTATTAATATCGTCAATACGACGCACGGTGCGGCACAGGCCAATTTCAAAGTGTAAAAGTTCAAAAACTCTCCCATCTACCCTAAGCTATTTTTATATCGCTTCGGATTTACGTACAATTGTATTGTGCTCGAGATTTACATGATTAATATCTCAGTCAGTTGCGTGTTAAATTTTCTACAAATCTATGCATATTATGTCTTATGTAAACCTCAAACCATGGGGTATACAGTTATATGTAGTTTGTTCATTTTAGTTGTATTCTAGCAGTGGAATGATTAAGAACCGTCCTGATCTACATTTTGGCTGGATTTTGGCATGTGGAATGGCTATGAACCACCCTGTGGTTGTAGAATTTGCCTAGATGTCATTCTAGCATGTGGAATTCTAGCATTGTGGTTATGAACCACCGTGTAGTTGTAGAATTTGACTACACAGTATTCTAGCATGTGAAATGGCAAGGCTACGGAATAAACCTAATAATAAGCTGATTGCATGGCCGCTTTTGAATCACATCACTTTGAGCGAAACGAAGTGAGGCAGAAGGCAGATCGTGTTGTGAAATAAAAGTTGGTCGTAATTGTCTTTCAAACTTTATTTTTGCACACACGCAAATGTACGATACCTGGGATTACTTTCCAAGACCACTCTTTGCATAGTTTCTCTAAAGTGGATATTGGAAGCAATTTCAAACAATAGTGATCAGGACAGGATTGCATTGGATGGAAACATGATTTTACTCGGTTACTTCTACATGTAGTTGTAACCTGATGTTAAAATTGTGAACATGACGGAGCGGAAGGGTTGGTTTTTAAACTTCAGAAACTATGATGATTAGTGTGCATGAGTTTGGCCAAACAAAATTAACCTGTGTATGCTCAAGAATAGAATACAATCCAAAGGTTTTTATTTAGTCATTTAGTTCAAACCAGTCAGTCAGTCAGAGTAGGCAGAACCTCCCGGTTAATTCGTGAAAAAGTCCTTACTAGTTCTGGGCTTAGATTTTGCAGAAGTTGAAAGAACAACCAACTTACGAATTTAGAACTCTAAAAGTGAAGTGTTATTGAAAACGATTTTCGCATGGTTCATTAACTACAGGTTATCCTTGTGTGTATCTCTCAGTTCGAGGGTAAGATTATTTCACGAAATGTGAGACCTGCATCAGCTAGCCCCGTACTTGAAATTACACAGGTAGGGCCCAACAAACATTAATCTGGTGGTAAAGTCCTTTGTGTTTTTGCTGTCTTATGTAGACACATCGGATTCGCAAACGCCCCATAAAACAAAAAATAAATAAAAAAACACAGGTGTACACAACAAGTTAGAGCTAACAGTTGGTCGCAAATTGTAAGTTAATGATTTGGTTTCTTTATTCTGTTTTTGATGACAGTTGGACAACATCCAGTCTTGTTTAGTATTTTTGACGGCAATCGGTGTGTCCCTTGAAGGGATCACAGCTCGGGACATTCGAGACGGACATCTCAAGTCTATTCTAAGCCTATTCTTCCAATTGTCACGCTACAAACAACAACAAAAACAACAAGACAGGGATAGACATAATCTGCTCAAGCAGTCAGCTGAAATGCACTCAACTGGTCTCAAACCAACAACACGACAACCCCAAGATTCTTCCAAGTAAGTCCAAATCTATGCATGACATTCAGAAATTATCAGAAGAACGAACATACGCGATATGGATTAATATGTACTATGGATTAAAACCTCTCCACTTGTCCTTTCTAATCAAATTGACTTACAACGACTTATGTCATGACGAATGTTATCAAAAGATATTTTTTGTATGCTTTTCCCGGACAACTTAACTGTTCTCACGACTCGCATTTGTTTTTTATGTCCTCCGGCTGTTCTGCCGGACAGTTTTTATTTGAGGTGCATCGAAAATATGCCCAGAATCTAATACGGCCCAAATGCCAACTATAACATGACGGAGACTCTACTGGGAGTTTGAAATCGAAATTAGAATTCAAGAATTCACGCACACTCGACTCCAGTTATATCCTCAAAAAAGCTAGAAAATTAACGTATAATTTATTAAATAGCACAGAGAGAATAGATCCAGAGTAGAGTCTGGAAAAATCCTTTGTTGGCCTGGTTTTCGGCCAAATCCAGACAGAACTTAATGACCCGCCTTTTCCCGGACGATTGTGATTGTACAGGCAAAGATAAGGATTCATTTTGCACTGATTTTCGTACTTAGTTGGCGTGATGGAGGTACAATCTGGCAAATGTTACTGGGCATTGATAAGAAAATGCAGTGCATCGTTTTTGTCTATTACATTATGTAGCATCATCAAGTCTCCCTATCCGCTAAATTGAACCAGACTTACAAGAAGAAACAAAATTCGGACGCATGTTATTTTATGACTACTCTCCTAAACAAGCGACGATTTAAATTAGGTTAAGACTACTAAGATTTATTTAATACGAAAAGGAGGGAGGAGGGAAATTCAAACAATAATTTTGAGTGTTCAATGTTTCCGGTTTCCTTTGAAGAAAAGTAAGAACGGTCTATACTTGTGCCAAACCCCTTGCAGAATGTTTGCAAAAGGTAGGCGTAACATGATGTTTATCTAACCCAGAATGTTTTATTTACAAAACGTGTTTTGTACAAGGAACTCTAGACTAGTGGATTTGTAGATAAATTATACATATGTAGATATTAGATTCATTCATTGGCAACATTTGTGTTTCTCTCTTGATTTTAAAATAAATTACTGTTTATAGTCTGCCCACCCACGGCTAGTTTGTTCGTGTTCTCATGCTACTTATTTTACGAAAGAATTCATCATAGTCAATGAAGTTATGCTACCACGCTACCAGGGTCTAGTTGATGTCGAATTCAGAATTACTATTTTTTGTTGACTTAAGGGCTTATAGTTCAGAAAACTAAAACTGCCCGGGTAATTTTAAAGGTCAGACTGGCTTTTCTTGCTTTACATAATGAAATTAGTGAAATTTAATTCAATTCAATTCAATGCGTTTATTTACGTGTTGCTGATATATAACATGAATTACAATCCAATTAGTAAATCAATAAATTAATTAGCTAACGTATTGTAACGTGTTCACATTGTTGCCAATATCCATAACACTTCGCGTTTGGTGGTATAAAGAAAATTTGACGAAGATTCGACGAAGATTTGACCTACACACACTATAAAACATCAGCAATAATTAGGTGACTGAGCGCTTCAGATTTACTTTGTAGAACTCACAAAAGCGGGGTCGTTAAGCCCGGGACGGATGTCCTGTTGCAGAAAAAGTATGCTGTCGAGCGTTTATTCCCTTGGACTCTAATGACCAAGTTTTAAATATGATGCATAATTTAAACTTTGAAATATTATTTTCATGGAATCCTTTTTAAATTAAGAGGAGAAAGTGGTCCAGAATTAAGTCATTTCAAACGTGCTGGTCACGAATATGAAGCGTTCCCAGGCAAGACCAAATTATTTTCTGATTTCTGATTCCTACGGACGTATTAACAGCTTTACGAATATTTCATTAAAATATTCCTGGTGGGGTAAGACTGCTACGTTTCTTATTCTAGTAGTGAACCAAAATTTGATCTGCCGACAAGTTGATAATAGATACTCCTCTACGGGGCAATTGTTGTAACCTCTCGCATTGATTTCGGAGTCAGTCTAATAGTATGTACATGAACAGTGGTTTCATTGTTAGTAATTTGTAGTAATATTTATATTAGTTATTTCATTAATACTGATTTTTCAGTTTGAACTTAGAATTTAGACAAAGAGACGGAGTTATGAAGTTAAGTTGTCTGCAAAGTCGGCAGTGCCTTCAAGTGGGGTTTCAACAAACTATATGTGAAAACGAAGGGGAAAGTCGTTTTGGTTGAGAGAATAGTCGACAGAGGACTCAAGACGGATTCTGTTTCAATTCATACCAGACAAGAAGAAAAGGAACGGTCTGATTCTCCGAACCGAACCAGACGGTTTACCACTTACAGCAATACTCCAATACCATTTTTTATCCCTCTGATATTCTTCTTAGCTGTAACTTAAATATTTTCTGTGAATATGAGAATTCTCAGCTCTCTGATCTGAAGTTCTGACCTGATATTGAAGCCGTGAATTGTCTACAATCTGTCTAATGAGATCTTTTGATGTACATTATGTAATTTGGAAAAATCGAAAATAATTTTGATTCCATTAACGTTGAATATTGAATTCGATAAAAGCGAACTTTAAAATTCCACGCCATACGGTACGACCTTTTTCTGCAAAAGATTGTTGTCACTTGTCACCAGGTTAAAAAAAATAAACCATCATGAGTATTATTACTTCGAGAATTTGCTCCCGATATTTAACATTAGGTTCTTTGGATTAGTTTTAAACATTTTTAAAATGATTGGTTTCTTATTTCATTTTGTTGAAGTACAAGGGTGAAAAATCGAAGGTTTACAGATTAGCCAGGCCAACTTTTATTTTAACAGACACACACGTGCGTCAGATCTTGACTTAAGATTTAACTGAATTTGACACGCCTGGTTTTGAATCCGTTGGACAATTGACGTTGATTGGGGGAAAAGGTCAGGTTCGCGGAGTGCGGTTGTCTTTGGGAGTTCTTACGTGTTCTCTATCTGTTGTCACGCACAGTTAGCTTCACCAACCCCACACGTACATAATTTTACCTTTCAGTTGTCATCTTTAAATGAGCTCAAATTGATGAATCGGAAGACCATTGTCTTCCCTCAGATAAGCACATTATTATATGGAAAATGACTCATCTTCCAAAGGTGCATCATCTCTTCCGTTCCATCGCTTTAAGTCATGCATTATTAGATTGCATTGTAATCGTAATGTCATAGTTGCAGAAAATAAGGCGTGCCCATTAATTCAATTTAATAATAACGATGCTGGAGTTCGTAGTTAATCACGGAAGGGTTGAAGGGTGACAAGGCTTTTTCGTGTCTTATTCTTTAAATTGAGCAGGTTTTCGATTTAAAGAATGCTTAGCGTCCAGGTGACAAATCAGCCAAGTGGTCGCAGAGACAGGTTAATTCGAAATATTGGGTTGGATGGGTCAGTTGTAATATCTATTTTGAAACATTCGGTTTCTCACATAATTTGGTGTTTTATGACTTATGCGTAGATTTTCGCAAAAACTATGCTCTCCTGTATTATCGACAGGAAGGAATGGTCTGTTTTTCTGTTTTTATAATGCGACAAGATCCTCTACGTTATACCTGACCACAATTGCAATGATTTAGTATACAGTTGATTTTGACAGCCGGCGTTTAAGGTTTGAGTAGATATGATTTAGAATTGACGAAGGATTGTAAAGAATGGATTGTATCTTTCCAGCAAGTCAACTTTGAGCGCATTGTGTAGTTGTAAAGTGGGATTTTTTTTTCATAATTTCAAGGCACGGAGCACGGCGGTAGGTCCCTTATTTTCCTCAGACCCAAAATCTGACATCACATGTGTGCTTATATACTTACATACACTGTTGGAATCGAATTAGACTTTGAAATTCATAAAAAAGAGGGGAAGGACGGTGTTAAAACGGATGGGAAATATAATTACATATCAATTTTGAGTACCCCTTTCGTGGCAAATAACTCTTGTCGAAGGTATCCCTGTGAATTGTGATGACTGAGAATGTCAATGTCGATGCCATATGGAACTTAGCCTACTTTGAATTGAATCACATCCATTATTGTGTAATATAAAATATAATAATATAATAAATACGACTCACAACAATCATATTTTGTGAGCTTTAGAGCGCAACAGAGCGGGAATCCTTCCTACGTTCCTTTTATATTTTTTACCACGCTACGTCGCGCGTGAATAAAAATGTTTTGAAGTTAAACTTCCCCTTTTGAGAGGGTTACGGTTACTTTAGACTTGGACTGGAGTAAAAACCTTGCCTTGATGGTGTCAAGAGTGCCTTACCTGGTAAACTACCTTCTTTCATGTGTCATGTCTGTAGGTTCCATTATCCGGCTTATCTGCCCTTATAAGGGTTAGTAGACCCCGAGATAACCTACCTGTCACCCACATCGGTGATGTTGGTTGTAGATGGATTAGTCGTCGTCCTGGCTATGGACCCCACGGGTACGAATAAGAATATATCTGGAGTCTAAATATTAATTTGGTGTTGGGTCTCACCCTTGTGTGTGCGTATACGTATTGCATAATCACTTCCCAGGGAGGTTCATTCACCAGTTGCTAGTTGGGAGGAAAAATCGAAAGTGTTTGTTTTTCGAATCGAATTCAGTTCAGGATGACTCAGTCGTTAGTCAGTCATCCACTTCCATTTCTTGTTTCGCCACAGTTCAGTATCAGCAACAGAATCAGCATCACGCTTTTCAGACTTTCTCCACTGGGTGAAAGTACCATGCGATGAGGGAAAGATAACTTCTTTTTAATCATCGTGCCTGAATGTAGAAATGCATTCACACATACTAAGTTAGTATTGTCACTTCTTGTCTAACATCAAGCTCGCCTGAAATACTTGCTATAAACAACCTGAGGGTGAAAATCTCTTGAAAACTATTGAAGTTCAATGTCAGCAATTTTATAGTGAAAGTTGGTAGTTGGTGCAGGTTAGGACGGATGGAGTAAATCTGGGGAATTGGAAAGGAGAAAGTGAAAGTGAATGGACAAAAAAGAAAGTCCAAACAACAAAACTTTGCAAGGGACAAATTCAGCGGAAACTCTAACTAGAACTTGAACTTGACTTCAGTTTTGTAACAAAGTGAACAATGAAAACCCTATTATCTGTCGGCTAGCGTGGAAAAAAATTTCCGGTGTAAAAACCGATGCGTTGCAAGGAATTGACTTCCGGTTCTTATATTTTTGGGCCACGTGGAGGGGAAGGAAGTGAAATATCAATTCTTAAGAGAAGTCTGGCTCGGAGTTGATTTTAAACATATATTTCAGAACAACTTTGCCTCACTCTACTGTATTGACAGAAAATACTATGCTGAGTAATATTGTACTATGGAAGTCTTCATGGATGAGTTGAACTGAACCAAAATTATTTCCGAGATTCGAGTTTGGAATTGAGAAAGGAAGGAGAGCGTGAAGTTATTAGCTGCGGCTCATCAATCAAACGAAGGAGTTGAGGGAAACTTATGAGACTTTAACGTGGTTTTAGTTTCCATTTCCACACTCATACATAAACCACCGAAATTACATTCAGAGCCCCCGTTCCATCAACACCATCAAACAAATTAATTGTTCCTCGCAAGTTTCTTTGGGATTTATAGCAAGCGACGAGATAATCCCTTGTCATGTACACTCTGTAAATCCATTCGTCAGCAAGTTGACAATTTAATGCGACTGACACGATGTTTCAAATCAGATTCCAACTCTAAACATTGTAGCATTATCGCATTGCAAAGAACTTTGTACTATTTGCCAATATGATATGTTAAGAGAAGGAGAGGAGAGATATCAATTACACAACTAAATCACTACCTGGTGTCATTTTTATTTTTGAACGGAAATGGGGAATAATAAAAGTACTTACGAGGAACTCCCTTCAAATCATCTAAGGGGGTCTAAGCGACTACAAAGGTTTGAATTCAAGTTATTTAGAATACTCAATTAAAAAGAATCGTTTAAGGATTTTATTACAAGCCCGTTCCTTCGGCTGTAATCTCTTATCCTGACGAGTGCGAAGTTGAAAGCCCCAAAAATTTGAACACGGTGAGAAGTTTTTGGGCCGTCAAGTCGGGTATTTAGTATTCAAAATGCTGGATAAATAGAGCAACGTTAAGTTTCGAAATTCCCGGGAGCAGTATTCAAGATATTGGAATTGTCGACGGAAATAAGTGATAATTATATTGACCCACAACCACTCCGAAATTTCAGAGCTTTTATTTAACAGGATTATTGAAAAGGCCGGATTATTGATTTCCGCATTTCCCATAACGTTGATTTAATGCAAGACCACCCTGGATTAAGACATGGAAATTCCTATCGCGATTATGCAGAGGTCTTAAAAGTTTATGTTAATATTCGCAAACTTTATGACTTATTCGGTGTAATCTGAAAATTCGTCTATAAGTGCGACCACGATATTGCGAAGCTGGAGAACATTATTTTTGGACTCATGTTGTTATCCAGTCATAAAAATTGCGTGCAAATTCCTCATCCCTCACCATGAGTCGGAGGGTTAAAATGCGTGCACTCATTGAATGAAGGTCCTTCATCACATCCGTCCCTGTCTACCCCTTTCAACTCTAATCCTTTGGAATTAAGTCAAAGACTAATCTCTTGATCTGCATATCTTATTATTTATTGACACCGACCGACCGACCTGACCATGGACCGGATATATACTTTTTTGACGAGTCAAGTTAACTTTGTGACTCGGTCATTCATAACGACGACCACGCAATGGTAGCAGCCTTCCTTCCATGCCATGTACAACTAATGATGGGAACTTCAAATAAGTGCCTTTTAGCATGAAAAACTAAAATATTATGTAACATTACGATACTGAACGGAGTTTTTTTGTTCGTCGGTTGGGTTAGTGTTAGAAAGAATTTTTTTTTTGTTTTAGAGGGGGATATAAAGAAGGGTCAAGGGTTAAAACATGGTTCGTATTTGTATCGACATAGCTCTCTCTTTTTCGAGTTTCGTTTCCAACCAACCTTACAAATGTACGACGTATTCTTAGTGTCACCACTTAAGTCGTATTTCATCTCTTACTATTTTTTTTCTGTCTCGAATTACATTTTTTTTTGTTAATCTCGCTCTGTATATGTAACGGTAACTGCAACTTGTCAGGTCTCAAGAAAAGAATGAGAAAACCTCGACACGCACTACGTACGCAGCCAGAAATAATGTAATGTAGGACTGATTACAGAAATTGATTAATGTTTCAGGGTGAATGTCTCCAAATTAGTTCTAGGAATGGAACGAGACAATTTATTGGGTAACAGTGGCAATATCTCTCAATGACTTTTTTATTTGCTCCAGGAAATAGATGATATTGGACACACAGTGCAGTATTGTGTATTTTTGCCAGATAAAAAAAGACAGAGATGAGAAATGCGTGATATGTTATTTATTTTGTGTTTTTTTATCTAGATTACCCGCACCATTTGGGAAACATGGAGGGAGTACAAGTATTCCCATACCATCTTTGACAACCCCGAGTGGAAGTTCAACGTTGAACAAAAAAATGACACAAGACAAGGGCAAGTCTGGAGGACATGGTGGAAATAACGGACTTCATCCCTACTCTTGTGGTGAGTGAATGAACCTCTTCAAATCGCCCCGAAATACTTGTACCTAACAAGGGGACATATTTAAGTGTAACATTTAGAGCTAGCTGTGACCTCTAAAATGTCTAATTCTGGTATTACGTGGAATTCTTGGTTCAGATTCAGATTTGTTCATTCACATATCAAAGCATAACATTCCTCACAACAATAAAAATAAAATCTCAATTGATCCATCGGCGGCGGTGTACCTTAAGGGTTATGTCTGACCCCTTAAAATTCGAGTGTTTCAATAGCCCTGGCCAAATTAATTTTGTTTCTGGACCCGGGTCGGAATGTTACATCCGAAATGTGTCCCTTGTTGGTCCGGTCATAGTCGTACCGTATCCTTTTTGTAAAAATAAGTACCTTCCGGAACGAGGACTTCAACGACGTTTTATGTTCCACGCTTCATGGCATCGTATCGCCATGTGATTTGTCCATGTCCAAGTCCTTGTGTCCACGAACCCTAATACAGAAACTTATCCCATCATCATCAACTCCCTTTTATTATTTTAACTCAATCTTGACTTTGGATTGAACTGATGGACTTCGGGCTTCCGAATTACATTGTTTGTTAGCACATAAAAACGTAATCAATTTTTTGAGACTAGGATTTACAAGAAAGTCTCTAGAATCAGGGAACTAATGAACTTTCAGCCGTATTTTCACAACACTTCTTCGTATTAAAATACTACAGATTCGAGATCGTAAACTCCTTAGCCGAAATGTATGTTCTGCTTGGGTGCCTGTGCTCATTTCGAGAAATGTGATTGAAATTTTAATATGCTTTGGTAAAATCTCCCAGAGTTTCTCGAATTCAATTGTTCTCACCGCTGCCAACTTAAGAACACTTCATATTTTTACCAAGAATAGAAAAAACAGCTGATTCGCTGTGTATCGTACTGTTAAAGATAGTCCTTTGAAGAACTCCAGGATTTGAGTGTTGAATGAGCAGATAAGTCGTTCTCGTTGGATGTCGAAGTGGTAGATTGACTGCGTAAATTTGAATTCAGACTGTGTTAGAGATATGAAAGGAGAAAATAGAAAAGAAGATTGTACTCGTGAGTTTGAATTATGTTTGACCAAATTAATAGTAGTATGGAGAAAGTACACTGTCGTCATACATAGTTGTTGTAGTAGAAAGGAAGCCAATTCGTTTCCTTCTCAGTTATAAAATGGGCCTTTCATGTGCAATGTACACACATAGAAATCCTACTACAATACAATATTAGAATTTTCCTAGACGCTTTCTAAGCTCCCATGCTCTTCAACCCCCTTTTTTCGTGGTTTCTCAACCAGAACGTGATGGTGTGCACATTTCAGTGCATTACACCAACGAAAATCCCTCCGACTCTTCCTTATATTGGAAATTCTAATGCGTTTTCACTTTCCCCTCTTTACTTCTTTTTTATAACTCCACTTCTACGTACAGATGAAAAGTAGACAGTCAGGAGTCGTAGTAGTACTACGTTTTAAAAATTTACTTCACAAGGTTTTTAATCGAAATCCTCGCCTCGCCTTTTCAATTTCAACTCGCCTTGACGAGAGTACATTAATCCCAAGGATCTTATCCAGGATTGATTCCATTATGTAGCACTGGGTTTACGGGACATATGCTTTCCGGATTTTTGGGTCTTGTCGAGCATTGTACGGATGGATTTTCCGTTTAATCCCTTTTCAAAGAAAAGGTAAAGGAAAGGTGGGGAAACTCGTGACATGCTTTCCCCACTATACAGTCAAGCTCCATTAAGTTACTTCTAATATTATTTGGAGTTTTAATTTCAAGTTGTCATCTGGGTGGTGTAATGGAATTAGTCATAACTCAAGATCTAAAGTGTGTTCTATGGTTGGTTATAAATACTAAGTAAAGGAAACATGTAATGGAATGGACGTTTAGAAGTGAAAGCACTTTAGAGTGACATTTGAGTGTTTCACCAGAATTTGACTCGGACTCGTCGGCGGCAGCCTTGTTTGGCGGGGACGTCGATGGACGGTTTTTCAAACAAAAGCAATTTTCCCATCATTCTTCAAACCATGTTATGGTTTAGAGTCTGACATGGAACTCTATCCAGTCGTAAAATTCAGATTTAGTTAAAACTAAATAAACTTTCAGGGTTATTGAATTCCGTTGTAGAAGTGTGATGCTAGGGCATATTATTTATTATTAATAATTAACTGCATCATATATTTCATAGCCAGAATTTTTATTTGTGGTACTATATCACTGATGTTAAGGTATATGAAGTCTTTTACGTAGAATGTAAGACAATCCATGAGGTATGAATGTCTTTTGGAACTTGTAAAAACATTACTTCACATTCTTTGTCATCACCGCATTAACTCTACAATCAAAATCTGCAAGGTGTTTTAGAGGAGAGTTGAAATAATATTTATTTTCCTAAACATGCTCAGAATGGACACTTGAAAAGTCTCACTGTGAGGGCTTTAACGTGATCTTCTTTTCACATGCGAATACCATCCCTTGTGAACCAGTACTTTCACTTGGAGAAAGCAAAGGGTTTATTAGTCAACTTTCTGTTGTTCTGGGATAGGGGAAATCCTATATATCAGATCTCTCGTCCACATTAAAAGGAGGAAAAGGAGTAATGTAATGTAAAATAATGGGATGAGGAGCTGACTTGAGATTTTGAAGGGAATTATGTAACAAGTACAGTCTAGCACTACTAGGGTCCAGATCTTGCCGAAGCCTTGTCTAGATCTGTGGATTTTACCCGGCGTCTTTAACGTTACAATAAGTTATTCTTTTCTACTCAGTTTTCTCAAGAGCCGTCCTTAGTAAGTTGGGGATGAGTGGTAGTGTGGTGAGCAGCTGGTGCTTTTGCCTTTTATTTATACCAATGTCTGGGGGAGTCCCATAGTACAGCTTATGGAAAATGGTATATGGTAAATGGTAAACTTCAGCTAGTCAAGAATATTCCGTAACGTGAGTTTTACCACCACTGTGCTGATCTAATTTGAACTCCTTTCCCTAGGTCTTGAGGAACATGTTTTCAAGATGAGAAAATAATTCCTTCTTCTGGAAACCTAAGATTAGTTAGTATGGTGGTAGTAGTCGAAGTGGTGAAGTAGAAGATCTTGAATTCTAATCTCCGTATAACCTAGAGTTCAAAAATGGATTACAATCACTTCGTTCCAGTCCTATCAGTTATATAAAGTATTCCAGGAATAGTCAATGCAACCGACGAATTAAAATCGTAAGAACTTGGAGTTGTTTAGAAATTAAATTCGTACGGTTTCGTCTCACAACTTTTTGAATCAAGTCACCGGCAACCGGTTTCCTTACATCGAAAAGGTAAGGTCATAGTGTTATTAAATACTACTGGGTAGATGGAATCTCAAAGTCCATATTTCTTTGGATCTTTAATTCGGGAGGTTAACAATCATTTTTGAAATTTTAATGGTAAGAATATTCCCGCCAATTTATAATTAGTCTTGCACCATTGTGAAGTATTTATAATATATTTGGTAAGAGAATGGGTATGAGGTAGAGGTGTAAAAGTGCCGGGCAGGACTGATGAACTTTCTGACCCAAGAGTCTACCAATAATTTTTTAAAACGCCAAAATTATTAAAAGGACATCAAATTCTATGTAATCCAGTAGTTCATCATTCCAGCACTCCGTTTTTCTAACTTTTAATTTAAATATAAAGGTAAATATAAATAATACTGTGGGGTATATATTTCCATTTCAATATTTCTATTGTCACCCGTCCTGTGCGTGTACGCACTCACGCACCAACAGTACGATGAAATGAAGAGTTGTCGGAAGTCGTCAACGAAGCCATTCATCGAAGTTCATTAGTACATAACTTTGCAACTCCGTATTTCAATTTTTATTAACTTCCCGGACATTTATGGCCAACCACTTTATTTGTTAGAGTTATTTTTGTAGTTTTAGTAATATGGGGGAAGTTTTACTGCGAATAACGGAATGCTATGTGACCCTTAATCCCGGAGAATAAAAATGATTTTCTACAAATTTTTTATGAACACATGGTTCCAATGATAAAACCCTTGGGAACAATATTTCCATGGTTCTCGCATGGTGCCTTTTATCAATTTTAATGTGCAAATGGGCTTAATTTAACTCAACTCTCAAAATGATATGAAGTTGATATTTATCACTGCTCGAGTCTAGTTTTGTCATTTTTTTCTTCAGAAATCCATACTTAGTTCGAAAGTTCTAAAGATAAGACATCTAAGGCTGGCGACTACTATCAACGGATAATGGATATCTTTCCTTGGTTTTTATAATGAGTACTCTAGGGCTAAATTTTTTCCGGTCTCATTTTTTTTGTCAAAGTAGAAACAACTCACGGAAGGCCGGTGTTGACGAAGCTCATCTTCTTATTAGCAAAAATGTGGCCCCGGAGACACAATTGAGTACACCAAGTTCATTTTATGACACAACTTTTATTTCTCATTAAGGAGTGGATATGAGGTTCACCCAAAATCCACTCGTCCAACTTTCTATACGAGTATTGTATTACCTTGTACAAAGTTTGATTTGCTCTGGGAATCCTTCATTTTATAATTACAAGGATTTCTCACTTAACGATACCCTCTCGTCGTGTCATTGAAGACTTAAGTTACCCAAACAAACTTCTCTCTTGTGGTGAAAGTCAAATTCTGGAATTACTTTTGCTGCACTTTTCCAACAGAACTCTAATTATCTCATTATTGATTAAAATACAATGATACCTCATCTTAACTACAAATTAATTCAGGGCTAACCAGAGTTCCAAATTTCTCAGGATGGGCATGTAGAAATCATGTACATATGACATGCAATATGTTTTGAATAAGTTTTGGATTCCTTTTCGAGATTAACGTGGTGAAAGTGTGTGGTGGGTCTCATAGTTCACTTCCCCTTAGTTAGAGGAGATCAATGGCGACGGCAAATCAGTTAATTAGATTTTACTCATTTGCTGGTGAATTTCAACTTACTCTCAATTCACTCAACTGAAAACTATATCAAGTTTCAAATCCCACTGCTGTACTGTAAGAAATGGCATGGCAGTCAGTTTTCCCTTATTTGAAGGTATGCTTCAGCTGATGAATGGGACAACATTGTAGCTCATAAGGGATTCTGCTCGGTTGTAAAATTTAAATCAGGGTAAATATTAAGATTACCCTGCGCCTTACCTCAGATTTCTCTGAGGAAAGAAATCTAAAGTGAAATAATTACTAGCAATGGATTAAAAATCCATTTGTCAACAAGGTGATGATATTTTGACTTGTTCTGCCTCGATTTTTTGCCTGATCTGACCAATTTTGACATGTGAGAAGTGTTCGTTGTGGGTTTACGGAAATGCAGTATGGAATGGAATGGAATGAATTCTATTAATCCACTGCACTGGATTGTTTTTCATATCATTTCCCGTGTTATTTGGGAGTGCTGTGTATGTGAGGTGTATTTGATGATAAACCCTAGTCCAAATGATAAGCTCCGGACTCATTAAACCCAACTCAACGCGCCCAAAGGCTACAGACACAATTTAAATGCTAAAGAGGGACGAAAGAGAAGTATTTGCATTTCAGTTCAGACTGGATGGATGAGTATTATCGTAACACGATATGGCTAAGCGACGCTCTATGTATCGTCCGTACTCATTTTATTTGATATTTCTTCTTTATCAAGTTACACCAACAAAGGCAAAAGAGCCGAAACCTTCGTATCTCTACGTTCACGTTATGGATTATTCTATAGTATGGGGGATTTAATTAAAACTCCTGAATCTTTGTTTGTATTTACTTTTTACCTTTTTGTGGCAGCAGCGGGGCTGTCCAGTCCAGGTTCAGGATTAATCCCTCCTGGCGAAATGTTTCTGCTGTTAATTATCTACGGAAACAGCATAAAGGATTATATTATGGTAAAAGTCCGAGGAATTATCCGAACATGAATGTGCTCTGCCGAGTTGATGTTCAATACAGGCTTTTATAGTTTTCGCACCAGTCATGGAAGATCTAACATGGAATTGGAACTAGTGATTTCAAAATGGATAAATATCAGTCCCTTTCTGCCGCACTTTGGTTTTAGGGCTTGATTCCTTCAATAAGCAAGTGTAAAATGCTGGATACTTAGCATTTACTTCTAGTGGTTTTGCTGTCAGATTATGCCTTACCGGCGAACATCGATTAAGGATGTATTTCAATAGAAAAACTTAGGGGTTGATTATGTCACGATATTCAGAAATCTCGGAGGACGACCACGCGTGCGACCATAACTGACCTTGACCAAAAAAACTTGACACAGGGAAGCTTTCCCACGGCTACTTGCTACATTCTACTGTTTTTTTTTAAAAAACTGCTCGAAAGTAGTAGAATATAAGGGTTAAGTCCTAAAGGAGTGCGAAGGTACTTGGATTAACCTTTCCAGTGTATTTCTCAGGTTTAGGGAGAAAAAAGAGGACAGAATAGTTTCAAATAATGCGTAACTGAAGGAATGACTGAGACTAGGTCTTGTGATGCTAATCCTACTGGGAGAAAGAAATATGAGCTTGAAAGCCTAATCTAATGGGATGACACTTAAGTTAGCATCATCTGTTTTGAACTTACTCCACTCCGAAACGTCGGTCCTCAAAGTTATATTTTAAAGTGCGAAGTGAATGTGAAGGAAAATGTTCTTCTTCTTGAGAATAAGAGCTGAAAGGAAAATCGGCTCGTTTCTGATACAATACACGCATGTTCTGGCTTGGTCGGGACCCAAACTTACTACAAAATCGGTTTGTTACCCGGGTCCACCCTTGAGTTTGAGTCCGTCTTTGGGGTTGAACCAACCACACACATATATTCTCCAAAGTTTCACCTTCCCTTCGTGCATTTGTCTTGTTTCTCGGGATTTTCTCCAGTACCATCATTGTTCTGTGTATCTCTGTATTGTTATTTAGGGAATGTTCCAGCCGGTGTGTTCCAAATCATTTGTCAATCTTGACGCCACGTCTCTCCGTCCTTCTTATTCCACTGAGTCTAGTTAAGTTTGAAGGGGGAAGGGAAAAGCGTGCCCCTGATGTACTACCGGAACTCTTGGACCATTAGAGTATTAATATTAGATCACATGAAGGGACCACTAGCACTGCATCCTATGATAGGAAAATCAAGAATGATAGAGTGACTTCAAAAGTCTAGTACTCCCATTCCGACACATCATTATTACCATTCCACTAATGGTTATGTGGTGCAAAAGGCAATTTCTTAGTGAATGAAGACTAGGGTGAGTTTTCTTAGGGATTAAATATGTGGATGGATAGGTGTCCCTGATCGTGACTTGTCAGTTCAATGTGATTGGAATGGGTTGTAAATTGAATTTCTTGAGATTGACGGACTTCGGTCGTCTACGATTTCCTCCCTTACTTGGGGTCTGGGAATGGATCTGATCAAATTACTGTAATATGTGACATTCATGTATTTTATCCACATGGCAATTTTTGAAACTTTTGAAGATTTTATGGTTGCACAGATTCTGATCGGGGAAAATCTGATTGCAAAAAATCGTATAAAATGAAAATAGTTAAAATTGACAGTGATGTCCATTTCTTAATATTTTCTGGCACGAACTTAAATACTTAAGGATTTTCGAATGTAGTACGACCAGGGAATTAGAATTAGCAAGCTCGTCAACAAGGGTTTGTCGAAATTAAGTGTGAAGATCTATTCATAGAGTAAAAGATAATGATCATCATTTTGAGCCTTGGGTTTTGAATTGGAAAGAGGGAGGGTGATAATGAGATTATAAGAGCTCAAGGAGTTGGTTGCTATAATTAGAGTGGAGGATCAATTAAATTCTCAGTTGAGTTGAAGTGGTCACGGTACAGAGTTGAGTCCTGGCCACGGCCATGGCCTTAACTTGAATAATTCTAATTTAAGACCATTCATTCACTGACTTTCACCATGAATGCAGAATGCACTGCATTGCACTGCACTACACGGGTGCAGTTGCAGTTCTAGTAAATGGTGATAGGATTTTGAAATGTGGTGTGGTGCGAGCGGAATGGTCTTCGTGAGAAAACTTAATTAATTCCAACCATTTCCTTGGTGTCCTCGTCGTCTTCGTACGCAATGTTCTCAATAATAATCCACAATAGAATGACATGCTTAGTCAAGCATTAGAATGAAATGAGTTCTTTTGACTCTACCCCCTTGTTTCTTCACTCATCAGTATCAGGGATATATCCATTTCTAAGACAGTAATTAGACAAAACAAATGAGAGGGAGAAGTTTGTGATGGAAAAAACTCGAGGAGGATTTTACCAGATGAGATGAGCTGCAGATCAGGCACGAAACGAAATGTAGAGATTAATCCTTCACAGGCAAGGCATGGCAGTCCAAGGGAAACACTCCATGGCGGTATTAACTAATCATGAATTAAGGAAGGAAATAATGAGAGGGACTCAACGATTAATCACGTTTAATTGTTTCTCGTTCAAAAACTAAATAACGTTTCTGGTTTTTATCTCAACAATCCCATGATAATAATGGGACGAGTTTTTGAGTCATTTTGCAGTTTCCTCAGAGAATTACAATACTTTTCCAGAATCTGCGGGTTTAAGGAATTCTAGATTACGAGGTTGGTCTTCTAAGTCGCATTTTTTTGAGAACTGGTCTCTCAAAAATCTTAAAATCTTTGTAAAAGCTATATGTAAAATGCGAACTACTGTTACGCTTTTCTTCCCAAATTTTCACATTGTGTTCTACTGTTATTTTTAGATATATTAACTCAAAATTGCCTTAGAATTGTTATTTTAGTCGACTGGAAGGAACCGGAAGAAAATTTGCATGATATATACGGCGTAGGTCAGAAAGAAATCTCATACATATGTATATTCCAAGTTCAAGTTTAGATTTACATATTAAAAAAGGAAGAGATTGGACGGAAGAGACTGCGTCGAGAGTTGGAACTCATGAATTCGTACATTTAGTCGTATTTTTGGTGTTTCCATGCATGAGGGAGACATTAGAGTGAGAATGGAATAACATTATGAGAAGTGAAATGTGTCGTTGGCAAGTGATAAAAGGGAAATGTTCTGCGTAAGACTTTTCTCCGGCAGTCCGAGTAGTCGGAGGGCAGCCAATGCCAATGCCAATGCCAACAATGCTCAAGATCCGTCCGGACATCAAAAACTCAAGCCCAGTCGGAGTCAGAGTTGGGAAGAAACTTGGGGTAAAAAAATCACCCGGGCATTTTTCTCTTTCTTTTTACTATAATACATAGGAAAATTCATAGGGTGGTTCAACCATTTACTTCCTGCAATCAGATAGATTGAGATTCTCATACATTTTCTAAGGGTCTAACGTGCTTTCTATTTTATGAATTAACTTCATTATTTCAACATTTTCGCGCACCGCGTCCTGATTGTGATTTGCATGATTAATAAGTAGATCT
This sequence comes from Protaphorura quadriocellata, assembly GCA_034698945.1. NCBI lineage: Eukaryota > Metazoa > Arthropoda > Collembola > Poduromorpha > Onychiuridae > Protaphorura > Protaphorura quadriocellata. The sequence goes on from JAQGCA010000837.1 coordinate 21,451, forward strand.
GTGAATTTCACATTGGACTCCATAAAAATGTATGAATATTTCCTGTTTTTTCCCGGAAACCTTAAATATGTATCTGAGGTGGCATGCACCACCCTGTACAGTAAGGGGTCACTATCTCCATGGGATAACCACCATGCGGCGCGATAGTTTATAAGAGATTCACTTTGCGGGATGGCACACGATAATTTATGCCTCTCAAGAATAGAAGAACTTGGCTAGTTTTCGGGAATGTAATGTTATATCTTGGCCATCCAAATCCTTAATGGCAGTCAAGTGTGCATCCTTTTAAGGGGTGAACATGGCAATTGAGATACAGATAGACAGACAGACACACATTGTACAAACACACAAGTGTTAAGATCCTTTACGCTTAAATGTACTTCATGTACGACATATAAGGCAGACAGGCCCCATCACTATCCCCTTCAATCGAATCACGTGATACATGAATTCCCTATTTTATTTTATTATAAATTATGTATAATGTTGTTCAAGTAATGCAATGGCAATAGAGGACATACACTTGAGAGCTACTGCTGCCTTTCTCCTGCTGTGGCTGCTAATAAATTGACAGCAAGTATCTAGTAATGTTACTTGAGGTTTCCCCCGACTATGTACACTTCAGAGGGTATTCTCCCCCTGATTTCATTTTCACAAGAGTGTAAAAATGACGAGGTAAGGAAAAATTAAACCTGTCCAATTTTTATATTTCCCCATTTGTAAGGATCAATTTTGATGGGGAGAGTCTTGAGGGTTCATTTTAAATCTTCTTTCCCATCCACCTTAAGTACTTACTTACTTCAAAGTAAAGGGAAAATGAAAATAACCGATGCAACTTGTCACGTCTTTATCAGGCTAAAAACAAAAGCATACTT
>JAQGCA010000838.1:0-22323 GCA_034698945.1 Protaphorura quadriocellata
CGATGGATCAATTGGGATTTATTCCTATTGTTGTGAGGAATGCTATGCTTTGACATGTTAATAAACAAATCTTGAATTCAGTTAAAATTCGCGATTTATCAGGTTTACGATTTCTTGGATCGTGGCCTGAATTGATATCATCATTGCGATGTAGAGAGGTTAGCCTAAAAGACCCATAGACCCAGACTATTAAACCATGAACCCAGCCGTACAAAAAGTTCTGAAGTGGGCCGACCAGGAATTGAACCCGGCACCTAATGGACTAAGGGCTGAAACTCGCTACGCTTAGCCTTGCCGACTTCCATCTCAACACCTCCCTTCTTCATACAGCTTCCTCATCAGGTCAATGGCTACAAGTATCAAAAATTCGACCAAATCGAAGAATCGAACGAGCCTAGTTTTTTCCATAAGATGTTCACGGTTGTGTTTTTCTATAGTTCTTTCTGCTGTCTTTGTACGGCCGTTGCCCGAATTTGAAAGGATTGCAATTTCTGGCAATAACTTGTTTGGGATATGCTATGGCTATGGACTGTGTATGAGCCAACAGTGAAATAACAATAATAAATAAATAAATTGAATACATAGTCGTTAAAATCCTTACGATAGAACCGAAGTTTTCATCCATTTTGCTTTATTGTTCAAACAAATTCGCCAATTGCGAATGATTTAATTAATCATTTGATTGTTTCTATTTCTTTCATACTTCACAGAGCGTGCATGCACATAGCTACTCGCAAAACACACACTTGAACCGACTTAAAAGTATTGTACTGAACTTGACCGGTGGCGTTGGGATGAGTGTAAAAGGTGAATTTTTTTTTTGTGGCGCAGGTCAGTTGTCTCTCTACATTTGCAAAACCGTCCAACGAAACATGTCCTGAACTCACTCTTTACCCCGTTAACGGATTTTCTTCGAAGCATTCATTCGACAATGGAGCAGAAATGGGTTCCTCCTCTCCCCGAAAACCCCGTTCACTTTGATCTCTTCGGTTCTGTTTTCACGGGAATCCAAGGTTTTGGTTACGGTGTGGGGGTTTTTGAAGAAAAAGTCTGATGTTGCTGCTCATCCACTGAGCTTCTTCTCCCTTTCACTCATTTCAATCAAAATCTTGGTACTGGAATTCTCTCCCCCTGAAAATACTTCTCATTCTCATTCTGTCCAAGTCGTCCCAACTTCATCATCACTCTCATCTTTCCACATCAACCTTCTTCTCATTTGCATATATAATGCTTGAATATTGCAATTGCAAGTAATACATACAGAAGCCGAAGCAGTAACTTGAAGAATAAAAGAATAGGGCGATGAAAAATCCACCAAGATTCTACGACTACGACAAGGACACGTAACAATGTTGAGGGTGAACCCTACATTTAATTCTTCGCTAGGGTGAAAAGGTGCATTGAGGGAACGGGGTCGCCAATATCTCTGGATTTTATTTACAGACCAGACAACATGATACGTTCAGGTGGACATGGAACAATTTCGAGTAAAAACGTGAAATGTGAATTGTGACGCAGGGGTGAGTGGATGAGAATATACGGGGAAGTAAGTAAAGTGAAAGTGGAAGATGAAGTGTGGCGTGCTGAGGGACAAGTAAAACCTGATGGTGCTTGGGAATGAGAGTGAAATTACTCTCGTAAAAATCATAATCGTTTGGCAGAAGTCGTGAGTCGTAGAAATTTAGTGAAAGTCTCTTCACTCTGTCTCTTAGGCTCAAAATGATATCAAAGTCAGTAAAAACTATAGTACTTTCTTCACAAAAGTGAAATTCAAAATTGGACAAACGGACTGGTTTGTCTGTCTGTGCTAACAAAAAGGTGGCGTGGTTGTTTTTTGTACAATCGTAAAGAAGACAAAATTTGTATTGTATTTATGTCCCATCCCATCATGAGCGCTGGGGTAAGTTTCTCAGTTTTATCATTCTTCCGTTCATGATGAACCACCTCAAGTGTTCCCTCGGATTTAGAAGAAAGCCATGCAATTTGTACTCTAGAAGAAATTGTGGAATCAGTAGTATTATTCAAGTTGAAGGTAATTTCCAGCTAAACTTTTATATTACAACCTTATGGCGAAGAAAGCGTCCAGCGTTTAAGCGAACTTCATGTCGACCTTGAAACTTGAAGATTTTGTGAGATTATATTATTGCTTTTGAAAGGAAGGTCGACCTTACATAGTTCATTGTATAGTCATTTTGGATAGTCCTCCTACAAAGTTTTATTCCTTTCTTTGCATACAATTTCTTGAATATTTTGATGACTATCCTTCGGAGTTTTCAACTGTGCATGTCTCTTCCAAAATCGAAGGCCTGATTAAATAAAAATACAATGCCCTGAAGTTAAGTCACGGGTATTTCTCCAATTTTGAAAGCGAGGGGGTTGTTAAAAGCGATTTTCTCTTGCATAAACCGTAAGTCAGAATGGTAATTTAAAATTTTTAGAGCATCAAAAATGAGGTCAGTACAGTTGGTTAGAAGTGAGTTTTATTCCTAGACGTTAAATCCGTTGACTTTGGAAATTTTCTGTCCAGTAGCTTCATCTTCAATAAGAAGGGTACCTCAAGGCTCCGTATTGGGGCCAGTACTTTTTATCATGTTCTTTACAAAAAATAGGTAGCATTATAACTAATTCCTAGAATCTAGAATCTAGTATTTGCTGATGATTTAGCGGTTTATATTGAAGATGATAACGAGGACGAAATGATTAGCGAAGTGACTGACACGCTGCCTGACTAATGGCCTTCACACTAATTAATTATGAAAAAATATAATATATGATTTTCAACAGGACCTCAATTTCTGACCACAAAGAATTAGTCATTAAAAATAGTCACTAAACAAAGTGAAGTCTTTGAAGTACTTAGGAGTTTTGATGAAGGAGTCATCTTTGATGAAAGACTCACTTTTGAGAGCCCTGTTGACTTTGTCGCAAAGGTTAGCGAAGCGATTGGAGACATAAAAAGCTTGAAGAGAAATTTGAATCCCAGAGTATTTACACTGATGATTAATACATATAATCTTCCTATAGTGGACTTTTGCCTCCCAGTGTAGGGATGGTCCGTCCAAGTGATCTTGAACGGATCCAAGGTAGAGTAAACACTCTTCTGATATATTATCACCTTAACTTAACTTAACCAAATGTCATTATAAAATACAATGGGCTAAGCTTCCAAGGTTAGATGTTAACAAACATATTCAATTTAAAAATAATTGCCACCTATTACCTATTACATTCGCATCGAGTTTACTAAAATCCGGATATCGGTTATTCATCTTTATATTGAAATCGGCGTCTTTCGGTCATTAATTACTTTGAACATTGTACATAATACCGACTTAACAAATAGTTGATTCGGACCTAGCCAACGGAGATAGTCATTCAGCTCTGAAAATATTCTGTCATATTTCCGTTCGCCAAGCACAAGTCTAGCCGCAGATTTAAGGAATTTTTAAATCGGTTTTAAATTAATTGTATTAGACATGGCCCAAACACTTCACATATAATTAAGATGAGGAAAATTCACACTCTTGATTAGCATTATCAGATTCTTATCCGTTAATACAGGTCTCAAAGTATATACATAGTGTAGCAATTTTCACATGCATCATTCGTGACAAATGATTTAAACAGCGGGGCTAGCTGATTGTCATTTCAAATGTCATCTTGATTTATTTCGGACTTCAGAATCTCCAGACTGGTGTACCTTTTCAGAATTGAATTTTAAAACTATTACTAGACAGCGAAGTCGCAGACTCTCGGATTTGGTACATTTGATCAGTGCCAGAGACCATTGCTTAAACTTTGTCTTGATCCCTTTTGCAATCTTTACGCTACGTCCTATTGCTGTCGTTGTTGTTGTTTGCAAAATTAGTCTTGCTGGCACATTCCTCACATCAGTAGGAGTAAACTATGGTCACCGCTCTACCCGTGAGTGCACCATAAGCGACTTTACTGAGCCGCGCTGCGCTGGTTACTCATGATAGTAATCAATTTAGTTGGACACGTAATCAAACTCTTCATTCACTGACCTTGCCTTTTTTATAGAATTCGTAAACAGTACCTTAGGCGCGTAGGATTTTAATGGAAACCACAAGGGGTAATCAACCGAGATGGAAAAGTTCGATATTAAATTGTGTCCAGGTCTTACCTGGCATAATTCTTACACCTGAGTATGTCAGAAATTGCAGATTACGTCTTAGATCTATGCCACATAGAAATCAATCCGTTCTCCAAGAAAAATGTACGGATATTTGATCACACCTTAAGGCAATTGTCATTCTTAGAAGTTAAGCATTTAGCAAAATTCTAAACATTTACACAGAAATGTTTAGCGAATGGTGTAAGCATTCTCCCCTTCCAGAAAAGAATTTGGCATATAGCAATGAGAAATTATAGTAGGGGTGAAAGAGATAAAAATAAAAATGTAGTCTAGTCTGTGGATGCCGGAAGGGTAGGGCAGCAGAAGCAGAAGGCATACCTGCCTGACAGAGTGTGAGAGTAAAACGAGAAGCATGAATCTAGATGAACTGGGGGAAAACTGAATTCATTTTCAAAGTACATCACATCAGTCATGAGAATCTTGGAAAAGCTAGGCAATGTATGTAATACTAGTTTCCTACACGAACTGAGGTTGATAAGCGGTCTACTTAAGGAACACGGTCAGGCTCTATCACCGGAAACTTACCTTAATTTATTGCTTCAGTGCAATGCTACAATACAAACTAAACGTCATCCCGAAATTGGTTAAATTCTAAACAAATCTGAATTTAGATATGCAATGGCATGTGCGTTCTGTATACGTACTTCGAGCTACAATGCTACCTTCTAGTAAAAATTACATTTAAACTTTCACATCTAAAGGAGAAAGACAGCAAAATAGTGAAGAGTAAGAAGAAATGAAGGCACAAGTGTGGTACGTATAATAAATTTATCATATGTATGACACGCCCTTCTCTTACTACGATGTTGTGTTGTAAGTAATACATTAGTGTAGACGAAGAAGCTGACTACGCATCATGCTGTCACTCATTCCTTGAAACCTTTTTCTGGAAACTTGAAAAATTAAGAAATCTCCGAGCACGCAACTTGAAAACATATGAGCAACCCAAATCACAATGTGTTGTACAACGATGGCAGGGTACACATACATCAGTAAATAACATGAATTTCGAGAAGGGAGGTAAAAATGAATACACCTCTATTATTATGCTTTTGTTTTTCGAGCTCTTCAACATCAAAGAAAGACTAGGCTGGAATAGTTCTATCGTAAGAGTACTCGAGTATCCATACGAATTTCTAGGACAAAGCACACAAATTGTTATGGAATGCAGGAAATTCGTCTCAAAGGCGATGTGCGCTTTTTAGAGTTCATGCATAATAAGTCGGTTTCAATTTTCAAAGTTTTGAATATATTTCCGATTTCTGAATAAAATAAATGTTGAACTCTAAAAACTACCACTCTAGTAACATCCTCTTCATTGATTCCCAGCCTCTAGCCAGTAAAAATAAACCCCGATTGGATTGGATCGTAGGTTATTTACGTGTTTGCCCAAATGCATTCACACGTGCAAGTATGCTTTGTCTTGATTTGATTCTTTATTAATGTGCTTTTTCCCAACGCATCCTAATACATAAGTACAAGTAGAATGACTTGATTCGGTAACACGGTAATTAACATTCAGTAACACCTCCTCTTGAATTGATTCCTCAAAATTTGAGAAAAGGGATTTCATTTTATTAGTACCTACAACAGAGGGTTCGTGACTACAGAAAGTGTATGAATAATTATAGAGTAAACTGATATATTTAGTTTTCCAACAACAAACAGAAACTTTCAATGGATTTGTTAATCGTAACCGCTTAGATATGTAAATAATTGGCCGGTCATATGATTTAAAGATTTGCTGGAACGAAGCATGTAAATAAAAGTGGAGTAAAACGCTGAGCGGATGGCATGATATCTCAATCTTTCCGTTATTTTCTGAGGTAATACAAGTCATTGTGTATGAAAAATGCTGCGAAAAGGAATATAAACACTGGTGTCGACATTCTTTCAACTCGGCTGATACATTTAGAAAGTGATTTTTAGCCTTACAAAAATGTATCTAATTTTTTCTTGATATTTCCTCTGCCCCCAAAGATAATCAATGTGCATCTTTTAAATACTATTTATCTTACTGGAGTAAGAAAGTACAGAGTGAAGTAATTGAAACAAACAAGGTCACCGCCTTGAAGAATAGTGTGAAAACTAGGGTTACTTACGAAAGATTCCACAAGTGAAAGTCGACGAAAGTAGCTTTTTCACTTAGGGCACGGCAGGAGTTCTCCTATTATTTTCTCATTCTATTCGAAGTTCAAAGTGTGTTTTAGTTTACATCTTGAAGTCGTGAGCCTACGCTGTAAGTTGGTTTGAGTTGGTGATGATACCGCGATGAGGGATTAGTAGGCCACTACTTTAATTTGAGAAACAAACCGGGGAGCAAGTACTTATAAATTATGTATAAGAGATCGGCTTTCTCTTAATCTCCTTATCTCCTCCATTCAAACGTTTCTCCACAGCACGGACCATCGAGTGGGTTTATGTATTTCCGTATTCCGTATTAAGAAATACATGAACAACCCTATAGTCAGCCCAAATATATTTCCTACCAGCTTACTCCAAATTCCTTTGAGAGTAAATATTTTAAGTCCGTCTGACCCTGGGGCATTTTATTTTGAATATCACCACTCAGAAATACTCAGGGATTGTGTGTTCTCTTTCATCAACTGTTGTTAAATTTAGGAAGGAATATATCCGGATTGCAGTGAATCGTCGGAATAGGTTTATTTTACGGCATTCTGTATGTTCAGAATTAAAGGGTGACAATTAAAGCATGCATTAGAAGTACAATATTATTATCGTGTTATTAATATTATTTTTAACTGGTCACCGCTTACTGTTCGATCATCTCGTTTATGTAAAATGCATAAGCATTATTTTAGTAATAATCGGACTCTGAACTCTGGATAATCAATTTTGAGTATTAATAATATGTAAGTGCATTTCATGTTTAAAATATATACCAACATCATATATGTATGTATAGTATAAGTCAACATCGTGAATAAACAACAGTAATTTTAAAGTGGATAACCAAAGTGGATAGGAATCAAGTGTGGGTGACACATTCTTTTTGGTTTTACATTCTTACTACATTCCGTACCATATTTATTTGCAACTAGACATGTTTTAGTGTTAGGACTACTAAAGGTATAAAATAAAAATTGTCAAGCTGTCAAATGTTTCCCTTCTATAAAGGGCAACACGTCGGGTACGAGGGTGACGTTGACACCCCAAGACAGAAACGAAAAAGAGCTTGCAATTTTGTTCCAATGCCACCGCATCTGTATTTTAGCATGCCAGAAATCTCCCCTTTTTTGTTGTGAGAAAAGAAAAGTTCAGTGAGATAGGACGACACATTAACGAATTACACCGCATCCTACCAACCTCTGCACTTTCAAGTATTTTATGTTGGACAAGAGGTAAGAAATTGGAAGATTCTCAACGGAAATATTTGAAAGCCTATTTTACCTTGTATACGAATATAAAGTAAACAGATAGGGTGGCCCAGAAAAAGCGAATGACCCTTGCATTGAAAACCGTGTGCCGAGATTCTGAATTGTGGGGCAATTCAATTCAATTCAATGAGTTCATTTAAGTGTTGCTGTTATATAATATGAATTACAATCCAATTAGTAAATCAATAAATTGATTTGTTAACGTATTGTAACGTGCTTACATTGTTGCCAATATCCATAACACTTCGCGTTTAACCTTAACGGTTAATCCAATAAGTAATTGTGTATGCGTGTAATAAATGTTTTGAAAAAGTGTGCTAAGCCCCGAAGTGTTGCCATTTCTAGATTCCAGAGGTTGGTATTCATTGGATTGGATACATGTTTGATCATAGTCATCAACTTCATAGCTCACACAACATAAACATCATGGATGAATCATTGAATTATCAGTGAGTGTCGTCAATTCAGACTTTCAAGTGAAATGTTTGAAATGTGCCTTACTTAAAATTGTGCGGGGCTTCAAATGAGGCCATTGGTGAAACTAGGGTCATGGAGGATTGTTTTAAAACAGCCGCTATTATATGGGTCACCGTGTAAATAAGTGTATGTAACAGCGCATTCACTGCGGTGTCCGGAATATGAGCGCTCGAGCTATAAAACCATTAAATTAATAAGATTATAGTTGTCATCACAGTTTAATTATGAGTGCTTGCTGTATTAGAGAATGACTGACTACCTGAAAAGAGAAAGTCTGGTCTCAATTAGAATTATCAAGTTATGATTGATCTTTCCTGTCTCTACTTTCCTGGCCTTCTTTCCCTTAATCGTAACCAAACTGTCAACGAGAAACAAGCAGGGAAAAGAGGAGACACTACTGGTAAAGAACCCTTGCTTCATCATCATCGTCACTAATTTGAGTAATGTAATGATGTGTAGCTTCGCCGTATTTTATGCTTCCGTCTCCTAAAAGCTTTTATTTCACTCAATATTGCACTTGAATAGTTGAATTTGAATCCTAACAACCATTATGGTCCCAAGTGCTCATATGAGCACAAATAAATAGACTCCGCTCTAGGCCCACACAATACTTGTTTAGATTCCGTCTAACTGGATTAAAAATTCAAGGCTCGTGCTCGGAACTGAATGAATGAAATTACTCAGATATACGTAAGTGTTTCGGTCACTAAATATTGTTTCCGGAAGCACCAATAATTTATTAAAAGTCCGTAAGTGTGATGTTTGCATCCGTTTCAAGACTAGCTACAAAATTATTTAGACCTTATGTCCGAGTGGCAACATTATCTCTAGTCGAAAGTACTTTTCTCGGAAATGCAAATCGCATTACAATGTTAAAGTGGCCTAACTTCAGAATACGCTGGGGTCTGGGACTATTTATTTCGACAAGCTTTTGAAGCATTTGAATGATGTACGTTTTTGTCAAAGACGTTATTGCAAATTATAATACGTTTTGATGTTGTCCAGAATTTAGTCAATTTTTGTCAAGCTGCGGTAATATTCACATCAATTATCACTTGCAGAAACCTGAAAGGAACTAAGGAAACTGAAGGGCGGGATAAAAAGGGCTGATGCCCTTTTTTGAGATAAGTTAACTCCCAATAGACATGGTGTTCTGTGGCTTGAAGCAATTGGTTTATCATTTTCTAAATTCGGTTATACATATAGAGGTGTATATGGAATAGCTATAATTACTATTATTATTATTAAACATCTCCTTTATTCAGCATTTTGTTCAAGATAACGTAATGTGGTAATTCATAATGCGGAACAGGACACAGTAGAATCCCACTTGTGCGGGCTATTTCTCTACTGCTTGTGTAGATTTAGTCAAGATTTAGAATACATGCAATTTTTAAAGGTCAATTATCAAATCTATCAATTTAACAAAGTGAACAAGTGATAAGATGAAGTGCATTTGTATAATTGATTTGTGTTATCATCGTAAGACAAACAATGAGCATACTTGTATGTGTGATTGCAGAAGAAAAGACACGTTAATAAAGAATCCAATCCAATCCAATCTCATAATCAGTTACTTATATTAACTCTAGTTAAAAGAACATCCAATGTTGACCAGACCTTCGGGTGAATGTCAAATAAATGGATGTATATATATTAACTCTAGTTGTGGATCATAGCACTCATCGACTTAAGTTAGTATACTCGTCCTGCGGAAGTACTAAATACCAAAATATTATTCAAAGCAAGTGGCCTGAGACCGACAGTCCGGACTCAGGATTAATAATAGAACATAAACTGTTGATGTTAAAGTTCATACAGTTAGAGTTCAATTGAGGTAAGATTTAAGAAGTATTACAAGAAGTAGATTTTAAGAAGTATACAAATAGAAACAGGTCCAAATGATAGGAGTACGAGACTTTACCAGAGTCCGAATGACGTAAAATAACGGTTCCTAATATTAAGAAATTTGAATTATAAGGATCTTGAGATATGATTCTTGGCAAGGATATTCTGTTTATGCAGCGGAAACAGGATGACCATCCGCTACAACTACTCATATATTTTGACACTCTATTGGAAACTTGGAAAGCGTTTTTTTCTTAAATATAGGCTTCACCTGGTTAAATCTAAAATTCATTCTGAAAAGGAATTGCCTTTCTGGATAAGTACAAGACTTGACGAATATTTGATTCCAGCACGTACGGATTTGAAGAATATTTAGAGCTTTTACCACCACCACCACCACATCAAGACCTAAACTTTGTGTGGGTTAAGCAGTTAAAGCCAAAATGTCAAACCCGGAATAACCCTTCCCATATTGTCATCGGGTTGACCGAACCAAGTTTCTTGAACGCTTTTTTCATTGCACGGAAAGATTCTTCACTTCTAACCTTTTTTCCCGATGATTGAGTTGAAACGTGAGTTGAATCCTTCCAACAACAAATCCATGAATCATATGCACATGAATGTCCTCTCCGCCAACTCTTTCTTTTTCCCTTGTCACCAAAAGTCCATGGCACCGCAAAGGGCGAAGTGATCTCAGTTCGACCAGATCAAAAAGTTCAAGTGCAGAAGGCAGACGTCTTCTGAATCGGTTAATCCACTGCACTGCATCACAGCCGTACTGTGAACTCGCATCCTCACGTCCTGCCCAGACTATTCTAGCTAAAAGTTCGTCTCTGTCGATTAAAAAACTGTATTAATTTCGAATAATAGAAATAAGCGTATCCGTTCTTGTATTTCATAAAGATTTACAAAGCTACACATCTTGGAATTAAATTTATTCAATGGATTTATACGAAAATTAATATTATCAAAAGAGAATATTCTACGGGTTGAAGTCGTCCGAAAAGTATTTCCATGTTTCGGCTTATTTTTGTATTTTACTTTTACAAAGTTTTGTCCAATTGCTTCATCTTCTTTTCTAAGTATCCTTATGTCATTTAAACTCTGTCTCAACTTCTTCCTCTCGTATAAGCTCTTGAAACATGAATCTTAAGCTTAAGCTTTTATTGCCAAAGGAAGGGAGTAGGGCCACTCTCAATGTGACGTTTCGTTATAATGACACTCAGAAACTTTTATGTATGCATGCCCGCTCAAGGTTCAAGCAACTCGAGGCACAGCAATGGCAAATGGGGAATAATCTGGACTGTTGTGTCACACAAAGAGAACAATGCTTTGCATGGGTTTTCGTAGAAATTTATAGGAAAATAAATAATTTTGTATTTTGTGAAAGCTTTAGTTTCTTAATTACGAATTGAATTACAGTAGTCTAGGGTAGTCATTTGGCAAAAACATTAGTATTCAGTGCGAGAGTTGAGGAACAGCTTTTATTGGTTTCTTCGCAGTTCTAAATAGAATGAACGCTTTTGAGAACCAGAATTACCTAGACCTACAATATTTTCATTTCGCCAGGGAAGAGCGAACAAACAGAAATTCGTTGCCGTTGTATAAAATCTAGTTGCCAATTCTGACAGCTAACAAAACAAATGTAATAACCGGTACTGGCAATGAAGTTCAATATTAATAAGCATCTGACATGATTGGGTGAACCAAAGCGCACAGTACTCGCGACACTCATCATCACATCAAAAGTGAAACTGAATGAAAATTAAAATAAATGAAATTTTTTAACTTGCGTTAGAATTTGTCTATGTCAACGTTTTACTACTACATAGAAAAGTGATGTGAAGATGGCGGCATGAAGCATGTCAACTTATCGGCACCTTTATCGTGAAGAGACATTCTCAAGATTGGAGAAACTTTTTAAAGGATCAAAATAAAAGGTTTCACTTGTCGCAAGGCTTTGGAGACTGGAATAGAGATAAAAGCTTGGGAAAAAAATTGTGCATATAGCTGATTCTGGCTTCTACGTTTTTTCAAAGTCTCATGTTTTGGACCATAATCTTATTGCGCCTAGACGTTGTTAGAGCGGTTCTGGTAATAAAAGAAAAAGGTACACATATGTTATAGGATGTGGGTACTTTTTGGTCTTATTTATTAAAACGATTCTAATATCAAATTAAATGGAACGATGAAAGTGAAACTCTGTTTAAGAGCTCACATTGTCCTTTCACTCTTCTTCCGGCATATGCGAACGTGACCCTCTTGTTCTCCCTTGCTGTATTCTGTATTATATACTATGCACGCATATTATTCCCATCATCCGTAGCAAAATCATAAACGCAGCTGTAAAGAATTATTTATTTTCCAATGAACACAAAATACGGAAGACTTTCCTTCACAAAGTATATGGTGAGTTCCCTGGGCTTTGTACCAGTTTTCTGAAAGGTTTTAATGAGATTTGCTCAGTTCTACTACAATTCCTTGATGTTGTCCTCTTGCATCACACCGGCTTCGATTACTTTCATTCAACTCTCTCCAGGAAAAGAGAAGAACTTCGACTTGGACTACTAGTTTATATAAGACAGAAATCTAAACAAAACAGGACGAAAGTTTTATTGCAAACACGATAATCGTATTTCCCTTCTCAGTTTCTCTTTTATACTCCAGTTTCCTTCACCTTCTTTTATTGTCTCACAGTCCCCTTGTCAACCCAAACCTTTAAATAGAACTTCTTCGTCTCTTTTCTCCACACCAGAACTTGCGAAGTCTTGCTAAATCAAACCTTGGTTTTTTACTTTTATGCATATCTTATGTTCACACATCTAAAAGTTTAAATAATCATTTCTTCAGGTAATGTGTATTGTTTGACGCCACTATATTATACATTAATTGCTGTGTGAAATGAATTCTCATCCATGAAGTAATCGATTCAACTAATACTCAACCATATGTTACATTTCAGTTGAGAAATCAGGATATTCAGCGTTAGGGCTGCCTTATTGTTCTTCTGAATTTCGCCTTCGATCTTGCATGAAAATTGTAGGCACCGTATAAAATCATCCGGTGAAATATAATTATTCAGTAGGTCATGAAATCCGATCGAATGCCGGCAATAACAATTTTCAGACGAGACTTATTGTTATTTGTTTTTGTTCTTTTCCAGAGACTCCTGGGGATTGTTTGTGCATTACAACACATTCTGATTGTTCTAACTTCCGTCGTGTCAGGTAAGGACAATTACTTTCCCAACCTTTGGAGAATCTGTTTTATTTAAGACTGCTAATAGAAAACGTTGAGAATTGGTGGAGAAATGGGAAATGAGAAAGGTTGAAAGGATAAAAAATGAAGTAGAGAGAATTCTTGTTCATAATAAAAATGAATCAATGCTCTCATACATTCTTTGCATGGGTTGAGAGTGAGAACTGAAGAGGTTCTTTTCCTTCCTGCTTTTTTAGAGAGTTGAAAAGTTTCTGTTTTTATCTTTCCCTAAAGTGCCATCTCTTATACATGCCAGAGAGAAACATTATTATGATTATTATTATTCCCGTCCGCCCGCCCAACAAAATTAGACTCACATCCACGAGGGGGCTAGGAAACCAGGGATAGGACCAACCCGGGTAAGTCTCCCTCTTATTGTTCCTTTTTAATCTGTTACCATATTATAAAATCCTCCTAATATGCATTTACTCTCCGTTCACATGAATTGGTTTTTCTTTCTCTTGATGGAATGTGCGACAAAAAAACACACGTAGTGAAAGGTCCACGTTCTACGCTTTCACTCGACTGTGCTGTCTTGTTTAACGTTAGAAATACCAACGACCAGCCACCTTTCCCCTCATACCTGCCTACTCATCTGTGTAATGAATACGAATTGGAAAAGTTTCAACCCCCTTAATGGACTTTTTCAGCAAGTTCTCCACTAATTGAACATGCACAGATAACTTCTTATCATAACTCTTGCACTCTTTAGTTCTATTTTTTGTCATGTCTGTTTCTCCATGCTTCATGTTTATAATACCTATGGTGTAGCCATTGTCTCCTGTAAGTGAGACCTGTCTTTCATTATCCTTGAGAATCTTTATAACTTTCTTTAATTTAAACTTGTATGGCTCACGCCATTCCTAAATGGAATTTTACTCTCCTCCTGTGAGCAGAAATTTCAACCTGGATTTCTTGATGGACCAAATTTATCTTCGTCTTTAAAATGGTCTATCCCAATCTTACATTTGAATATTGAACCAGGGATTTTTTTACCTTCGTCTTTAAGCAAATGCATTTATATTCGGTCGGGTAGTACGTGGACACGAAGGTCAACACTCTATTGTATTCGCTCTTAATTAATCCCTTCATTAATTGACATTTCCCGGTTAAGCATGGTCAAACATTATTGTGTATTTACTGTAGAAAAACAGGCTAGCTGTTTATTTGTCAAAGGAAAGGAAAATATTTGATTCGTGCATAATTAAGAAGATTGTAAATGAAGAGATTGATGTAACCCAAAAGTCCATTTAAAGGAATAAAAATACCGAGTGGGTAATTCTCGTAAATGTCGTAGCTCGAAACAATAAACAAATTTTTAGTCTGTTCTCACCTTCAAGCCTACATTACATATTCTCTACGCTTTTTTACTTTCAATATTTCTGGTCGGCTGTGATGTGTAGAAGGCGTACTGCCTAACTGATGACGTAAGCACAACTATGCTCAAATATCACAAAGAAAGTGTGAAAGCTTTCACTTTGACTTTCCTTCAACCCAACATTGAATCAGCAGTTTACAATAGGATGTCAGTGATCAATGTCTCCACCCCAAGTGCCCTTGCTCATATGAATCCATTCTTTATTTGTTGTCACAGTTAGGGACAAACCGCATCCAACACAATAATGCCATTCGGGGAAAACCACTAACCTAAATAGAAGATGGAAGTCTGCTTGAAAATTATTTAAAAAAATGTTTCAGTCTTGTGGACTATCACGCTTAAACCCTTATAAAATTATTGATTCGCTAGACTTTGGGCTTGGAAAACTGAGAAATAATAAAAAATTGTTTAAAATATTGAGTCCGAATTTATAAGTCGGTTATTTATCTGGAATTAGTACCAGCCTGAACCAAAACTAAGAAAGCTTTGTAGTAAGGGATTCAAATCTGCTACCTGCTGGGACGGGATTCGATTCCCCGGGCCTGGTATACCTCAGCCCGACTCTTCTTATACTGTCAGGTTTTTACCTTATACGCAAGGGTAACTCACATTTTCGCATACATAAATTGGTAAGGTGCCCTAGAGGGGAAGGAATGTCGGGTAGCACGAAGAAACCCTCGAAGGCATTCAGCCGTGGTGACACTGAAGTAATGCGAGCGTCAAAGTGAGTTAGGTTCTGAACTTGTGTAGTTAATAAGTTAATTTCTTTTATTGCTGTCAAGAATTTCAGCTTAGCTGTTGTCAACATTCGGATCCAGTTAACATTCAGACCTGTATAACTGGATTGAGGGCTCTCTCTCTCGTAGAAATTGATGAAAAGCCGTCATTTGACTCAGAATAGTGCTATCATCTGAATTCTCTCATCGCACATCTCAGGATAGATAGTCAACCCAGAGTATAACACCCAATGTGTTTTTTCCAACCTGAAATCTCTGTATATTTTGTCTGATTGGTTTTTGTTTCTTTCATTGCGACATGACGGTTTATAAAACGATGTATAACATTTGGCTTCCATTTTTAAACAAAAATTATTATTATTACTGAAATAATTTTTTTATTTTTTGTTCCTTGGGGAAGTCATAAATTTTATAATTAGGTAAGTTCACGAGACTGCAATTTTTGTCTATTTCATTGTCAAACGGAGTATGTGTAGTAGTGTGGTAGTCCTTGTAACTAGAATTTAGCTTTCAGTCCGACGTGTTTTCTGTCATATTAGTAGAAAGTTTTGGTTACAAAAAACTAAAATAATTAATGAAGTTTCCCATACTTGTTCTCCAAATTAAATTTTCGAAAGAAGTGTGGGTTTAAGCTGCTAATGAATACGGTAGCAAAAGTCAGTAGAATAAAACAAAGTTAGACCGAATGGTGAAAGAGAAGATTGGTTGAAAGTGCCCAGCTCACAGTGTTTCTACTACTTTGTCCCAAGGCAGAAGGGGGTGGGGTTCAGTCACCATGAAAGTATTGTACTTTCGAGTTGAGTCGGATTACGTTACATTTAAGAAAAGAGAAACCATCGGAGCAGAAATCGTTAGTTGGGATTACATTCAGATTCAATATGAATTTCATTTAATCACCTTCTTCCACTATTATACCCACTGAGCTTGCTTTTCATTTCATGAGTAGTAACACATTTCTCATATTGGTGTTGTATGTACGTTCTCTACTTTCTATTCCATTTTCACAGCTATCTCTCTTCTGTGTTAACTTTATCACCTTATTATTTTACTAGTGCCGGCTTTTCTAAGTCGGTTTTAGCCAATAGACTTTCTTCACATTCATAACATGTACAACAACTTACATACAACGTACGGTGTAATGAAGTTCCGAAGCGAATGGCATAATATTTAATTGCGCTCCCACCGCAGAACCAGGCTTAAAATCACATTCTGTTGAAAAGAGTAATTATTTGTTGACAATATTACTATAAAAGCATTGCTCTTGTGAGGGAGTTACTAGTACAAATTAAGACAAACTTTTCAAAATAGGTTTGAAGTTAGAAGCGTATTAGAGCGGCATATAAGAACAAGTATTAACCAAGAAGTTAATAATTGTTGCCAATGGTAAGGGACAGTTCGGACACAAATACTTGGTTGTTGCGATCTTCTCAACCCAAAAATTAGTCCATCAGTAGTGTTTCAACATTTCAATTGTGTTTGAAATTTGGACGGACAATTGGCGAGGTACAGACCCAGCATATGGAAATAATTTATATAAATTCTTCAGAGTAAAGTTATAACTTGTAGTTCCGATTAATGCTTCCAGAATCTCGATCATTAGAGTTCAAGATCCGTACATCAACGGCAAACTTCAAACTTCAATGTTAAGGGCGATGGGTGAGCCAGACACGATCCCGTTGGCTTGAGTGCCAATTTATCTTCCACTAATTGAATTATGTAAGCTGTGCTTATAAGTTGATGGATTCTGCTTGTTGGAATTTTGATCAAAGTCAAAAGGATAGGTCAATCTTAATTGTCCTTAGCAGGTTAAATCAGTGTCTGAAATCATTTGAACTGATTAAATTGCTTGTTGAGCATGAATTGGGTTGCATGCACGCAATTCCATATCACGGCACCACGATAGCGTATGCTGGACTCTTATGAGAATTTTCGAGACGAGGAGAGACATAAACAATTTAGAAAATGTGTATTTATGTAGGAAATGTTTTGATTTGAGACTTGGACTAGGAGTGAGCGGTTGGTTGCAGGGCAGTAAGCTGTTCTAAGGACAGAAGGATTACAAAATGAATTGTGCACGGGTGGTAGTGGTGGATGAACTGAGATATAGAATTTAGGGAAATTCCCTGACGTCGGAATAGTAGAAGAAGAAAGCGGAGGAACGGAGAAAGTTGAGAGAGGCCAGAACGGACCAGAAGAAGAGAGAGAAGGATAATGGGAGGGATGGGATATGTAAAATTATTAGTGGAGAGAGAGAATGGTTGGCATTCCTGAGCTTATTATATTAAGGAGAAGAGCAAGATGCATCTCACGTTTTTGTAGGACAGGCAATATTATTAATTGTGAGATGGCAGAGATATGGAATGTGACTCTGGCAGGGACTAGACACTAGCTTCCTATTATTACTCGAAACACAAAAAGAGCCCTCTTGGGACTCCTTAGCCCCTAGTCTACCAACTACCCACAACTTTTAATTGATTCTGTTCATGCCCTTTCTCACACGCCTTTCTTCCTTTCCCCCACCCCCCAAGTC
Source organism: Protaphorura quadriocellata (assembly GCA_034698945.1). NCBI lineage: Eukaryota > Metazoa > Arthropoda > Collembola > Poduromorpha > Onychiuridae > Protaphorura > Protaphorura quadriocellata. Next base: position 17,783 of record JAQGCA010000838.1, read on the forward strand.
CGACTCTCCCATTCATCCTCCCCCTTTGTTTTTCCTCATTCTCTTCTTTTTATTTGATATTTTTATTTAAAATGAGATTCAAATGAGTATCTCGCTAATGAAGCTTTATGGGGCTCACTCATGAGTAGTATGCAAATTTTAGCTTAGAAAGAAGACTTGGGCGGTGAGCTGGATTTGTTTTAAGAAGATAAAATATATTCTCAAGAGAAAGTATATTAAGGAAGGACAAGTTAGATAATCAGCACTTTGTTCATTGGCAGCTTACTCTGGGTTTCAAAGACACCTGCCAGAATAATTGAAATTTTTATATCCAGAAGCCAAATGAGGCTCACATTACGACGAGGTGGGGAATTGAACTGTAGGAATCTACGTTTCAGTTCTTACACATTCTATGGAAAGGAAGAAGGAACTACTATGCACAGCCTTTTTAGTTCCGCATATGTATTAGCGGAATTGATTTCCAAAGGGTGCCGAGTTAGTTTCCGTACCGGTCATCACTAAGTTCCCATCTGTCGGGTAGTGCCAGTGGTAGGACATTATCTATGAGATGTTTCTACTTGACAGAGCCTTCGACCCCTCGCGGAGTAACGCGAACAGTGTTCCCGTAGTGTGACGCTCACAGAGCCAAACTAACTCAACCTACCAGGTGCAAGTCTGAGGGAAAAGACAAGACTAGAAGTCTCAAGAATTATGCCCAACCCAATGAAGGGAAGACAACTTGCTCATCCTCAGCTCTTCTGACTGGACAATGACATGTCATTACTGAACTCAGCGGTTGGAAGACTTCTTATTTTAAAGTTCAAAATGACCTTTGTTTCAAATAAATAAAGAAATAGTTGCAAACTTTAGTGTTTACTAACTATTTTGCTAGACTAATTAACTATTTAATTGTCGATTCTCTATTTGTTATCTATTTGTAGTTGGAAGGCACGGACCAAATGTTAAACAATAGGGCAAACTAAAGAAATTAGTTAACTAGAATATCCTAATCATGATGTAACAAATATTTCTTTCTACCTTTATATCTTTATTGAAGAATGTTTTCAAAAATAAATAAAGATAATATCTTCAATTTTCTATCGTCCGTTTCTCATTGTGTGAGTAACTTCAAAAATCCGTGTAGGTCGAATCGTAATTATTGTGAAGAATGCTTTAGAAGAATCAAAGAATCAAACAAAGAATAAGTAAAAAGATTTGTTCGGAATTGACGATACCTATGTCAACTTCTGCCACTTTCATTCGCTTGGAGTTCAGTGGGTTTCATACTAAACTCAGATACCACTTGCTACAGGGTAGGGCACTGTTAAGGAAAACTGCAGTAAAACCCCTTCATGGCAAAATGGCAATCCCATACATTGCATGCCAGTGGGCCCGAGTTTGAGGTATACAGGGTGTGCCACAATGATCTATACCAATTTGATTTGATGCCACGACTGAACAACTATTGGCGGGATTAGGCTCAAAATGAAGTTTAGAATTCACTAAATTCCTATCCGCGGAGCTTACCATAGTCGTTGAAGTAGTCGGCCACTCTTTTCAACAAGTAGTTAACTGGGAGGTAAAATTGTTCGAATTCGAGCTCGTTACAACGACCGTTGCTTAAATCAACTGCCAACCACAGTGTTCATACCTCAGTACTTCACCATTCGAATTTTAGTTTAAATTGGTGATTCCACATAGCACTCACATAGCACTCATATGTCTGCAAATCATCTGTAATAAATTCTGCAGATTTTTTGCAATACAGTGCCCGGTTCTAATTTGCAGATAGAGACTTTTCCAAAGAAGAATGACGAAAATTTAACCGATGAAATATTGAGGCATGAACATTCTGGAAGCAAATAAACAAAACAAAAATGGTGAACTTTATATTTTCATATGACAGTTGTATAGCAATATTATGACTTCCTTTTACGAAACCTGAAGAAAGTTTAATCGAACCCTCAAATTAGTAATAGATGAAGAGCTGAGAGGTAAATTGGACTAGGGTCTGAGTGTAGGGGAGGAATGATTCGGATGATGAGTGATAGAGACGAACCGTTTAAAAAGAGAAAGTAGAAGTGGAGAAAGTGGAATAAGAGGAAAAAAGGTAGGTGGAGACGAGGAGGGGTTGTTCCTCAGGAATAGTAGTATTTATGAGCCTTTATAGAAAGTGTCAACTTTTTGCTTATCATGATAGGAGTTGGTTGGTTTGGTGTGGTCTGTCTGTCTGCCTGCGTGTTTGTGTTGAGATTAGATATAGGTCACTTGGGTATGGTTAGTCGACATGTCCAAGACACCGTATCAGTCCTCTTCATCCTGGGAGCGGGGTTGTGCAGAACGATGTTCACTGCTTAAAGTCAAAGTCGAAGGCGAAATTCACGAAGTCACTCTATTGCACCGAGAAAAAAAGTAGTGAGAGCAGAAGAGCGAGAGTTGTCCACGGAACGTATTGGAGCTCTGGGTACAATTTTCACGCATTTTTGTCATCAGCTTTTTTTTACACGATCCTATTTCCCTCGTTTATCAGAGATGAAAGTTCATTCCTGTTAAATCACCGGGATTGCTCTCTCACACCCCAGGGACTGACTACAACTTACGAACACACACACATAAACCCTGCTACCTCCTTACTTTCCTGGACTTCTTTCCTGACAAACTTGCATTTTCCCGTCTTCCCATCCTTCCTTCCTTCCCATGGACATATAGAAATGTATCAATGAGAGCCGGTCAACCCATACTGTTTGACCCCTGACGCATCAATACTTATGAGTAGAGCGTAGGTCATTCACAAATACTTCGTCAGATTTGAAATTCTCACTTTTACTTTCACTCATAAGTTCCAGTTTTGGTTCACGTGCGTGCGGAGTAAACTGTATAAAAATGTAAACTTCATTGTTTGCGTTTGTTGAAAGGGTGGACGCACCGAAAACGTGATGAAACGTGATTCCCTTGCCTACAATACGTTAAAATGCAACGCCATAATAGCATGACTGACCCTCGTTTATTTCCCAAGTGTTATGAAAGTAATTTTATGTCCTATCTCTACTCTCAACCTTAAGCTTCCGGTAACGTTGCATACATGCTTAGGTACAAAGGCCTGCCAACCTATGAGCGTAGTAATTAAGTCCGTTTATTTAGTTTAACTTTGTGGCACGCTGTTACATATTCCAGAGCACTCTGCCTATGAACCACGCTTCCTTGGAACGTTAAAGAATGTGACTCAAATCCAAGGGAAGGATGCTAGCTTCACGTGTATGGTCGATAATCTTGGTGGTCATCGGGTAAGGAAGTTTCTTCTTCATGCCTCTTTACCTCTAACTAACATTTGTCCCCGCCAGCCATTTCCCCCCGATTTCCAATCTGCCACCAACGTCAGGACTAGACTTCCATACAAAGTATCCCAGGAAATCCCAGGAAACGAAAACTGAATTCTCGAGTAAGGTCATTGTCATTTCTGATTTTGCTAATTAATTGGAGTACTTACTGTTTTGTCTAAGGGTCATAAACGTAAACACCTTCATTTTGGTGAGCGGCAAGGGCTTTTACCCCATACTATGTTTCTGCGTCATTTTGTTACACTCTGTAGGTTAATCTAATCTAATCTGTCGTCTCGAACCGAAGCCAGGAAAGGCATTACTTCTAATGAATCGTGGAAGGCAATAGTAGTGCACCCGCAGAGACTTGACCAGGTTTTACTACCAGCAAAGCACATATTTTTCTTTCCCGAAACAGACATCTTAATTTCAGAAGTTCTTAAGAAAGACATGTACAGCCTTTACACTGCAGTAGTTGTTTCCTCAAACATTTGGATTAAGACAGATAGTGTACCATTGTCTACATTGCATCGTCAGTTTGACGAGTTCATGGCACTGTGTGACATTTTATGTTTTCCTCTACGAAACGAACGAATGAATGAATGTATAAAATGATTTCGGGTTTTGGTAAGAGACTGAAGGAATTACATTTGGAGGAGATGGAATCAGTATTCATAAGGTGACTTGACGCCTCAGTGGATAGAAGGGTAGGAAAACAGTAGTGATACACACAGAAGAGACTAACAATATTTGGAGGTTTTAATTAATACATGACAAAACTTTCTCCCATTGTAACTACACATGGGGTGATTTATTGCCTTAAGTTCTAACTTTGACTATACACATACAAATGTATAGCGAGCAAGCTTGGCTGGAGAAAACTGCACGCTGCTTTCCATGGCCAACCATTTCCCTATTCTTGTAACATTAGATTCACTTTTAGTTCCGCGTGTCCCAGCTGGCATGGCATGCATGGAAATTTAACCCTGCAAAGTAGAACTGGGAAGACCCGACATGTAATTCTCAAATGTGATTACGTAAATGATGTCCCGTTTTGTCCGACATGTAAATGTAACTTCGCTAAAAACTCAAGTTGGACTTCGTGACAAGTTGTAGGGTTAAATGTGTACAGGGGTGGGCGGCTGTTTTTGGACAGTTTCCTTACGCTTATATCTCGCGCAGTTTATGTGAGAGAATTTTGAAAAAAGTATGACCGTATCCTTGGAAAAGTTGTTACAAGTGATA
>JAQGCA010000839.1:0-22319 GCA_034698945.1 Protaphorura quadriocellata
AGAAGCCCAGGCTTCTAATGGAATAAATACGGTACATATACTCAAATATATAGCCAGGAACAATATTGCCTTCAGTTTGATTAGAGAAGGTACTCCTAGTAGTAGGAAATAGCTTATATGTAGAAAAACTTCTTTAGAGGAAGTTTTCTCCAATGGAGAAAGTGGTGAAAGTCATCAAAATCTGAACCTCATTGAATGAATAGAAACCCAGGCTTCTAATGGAATAAATACGGTAGATATATAAATATATAGCCAACGAACGATTTGCTTTCAGTTTGATGTAGAGAAGGCACCCCTAGTAGTAGGAAATAGCTAATATGTAGAGCAAGTTTTCTCCAATGGAGAAAGTGGTGAAAGTCATCAAATTCTGAACCTCATTGAATGAATAGAAACCCAGGCTTCTAATCAAATAAATACGAGAGATATACTCAAATATATAGCCATAGCAAACAATATAGCTTTTAGTTTGATTAGAGAAGGCACCCCTAGTAGTAGGAGAAATCTTGCATACAGTATAACTTCTATAAAGCAGCCTTCATCGCATTTTGGCTTTTGGAGTTGAAATCTAGGGATAGTGGCAAAATAGGAACAAGAGTTTGAGAAAGAAAAACATTGAGCAAAACGAGTAAAGTAATGTCTTTTTATGATAGAAAATGCAAATATTATCTTAGCTGGTCATTGTGCGGTCGACGTTTTGTCTGAGTTATAGAATTCACATAAACAGAGAGAAATGATGAAGTGAGTTGACCTGACCCGACCCTATGGAAGACATATGTACTTTGAAACTGGTAGAATGGATGAAGAGAGAGCCTGCAGGCACTAAATTATATTTTATGGAGAACCATGTGCTATGTGCTGTGTTTGCTATCTCTATCTTTCTACTCTGGAATGAAAAGAGAACAAAGAGCTGGAAAAAGTTCACGGTTGGACTGCGGGAAAATTGTTTCAATGATTCCCTCCAGGCCACTTTCTCCTCGGAGTGAGGCGAGGAAGTGATTCAGATTTAAATTCTGGAGAGGAGGAGAAACATGAGTAGTAAATTAAGCATTCGTCTGTCCATTCCATTCCATACTGTAGGATCCGACCCTTCCCATATAAGGCAGCCCGGGCAGTGGCAGGGCTTAGAGTTGTCACATTATAAAGTGACACACCTGAAACCTCCTTCGTTCCCAAGGAACGCTGCTCGTCTGGAATTGACACATTTAATTTTGTGGAAAGGAAAGGAAGCAAATGCAAAGGAATGCCCGGACGGATCCACGGTTCCACGAATGCGGGTCTTTTGAAAAAGAGCAGTAGAGTGGAGGTATAGACAGACAGAGGTAGGTGCTTGGCAGGGTGTGTCACGTGGGAAGGTTCTGGTGAGCATGGTTCATGGGAGGAAGAGTTCGGATTGGTCCGAACCGGGTGGAGTCTCACTCTCAACAGATCGATCTTCCGTGCACTTTGAGGCCCAAGCGCCAAATGAGGACCTCAGTCGGGCTCTGAACCCCTACACCATCACACGACACACCGCGACGAGTCCGAATTTTCATTTTCAACCACTCGCCTACATCTCTGTCTGTCTGCACCCCCAGAAATACAGAAACAATACAGGGTGGTTCAATTCATTTGACCAGAGCCCATCGGACGGACGGATGAGTGATCATCGTGAGGTGTCCTCGTAGTAGTGGTCCTCCAACCCCCCCACCCCCCACCAGAAGGAACAAGAGGAAAAGGGACGAAAGTGGGTGGGTGGGAGTGCGTGGTGGTGGTGGTGGTGTGTCTGTCTTGGGACCCCCTGCGATGGTCAACCCTTGGTCCACCACTCAAACCCTTCTCACACTCTTGGCCTACTTCCTTTGTCTTCCAAAAAGTGAGATATACATTTTTTTATCATATTTTATAAACCATACATACATCGTACGAGGGGTACATACGAGAGTTGAATAATTGAGGAAGGAGCTAGAAAATGAGACCAGAATCTTCTTCCCCACTTCTTTTTTGCTTTCTCCGAAGGAAGAGGAAGAGAAAGTGAGTGGTGCAGAAACTTGATCCCCTGCTTTCTCCGAGATCTCGACTCAGCTAAATCCTTCCGTACAATTCCATCACGTCCGGTCCAAAATACTTCAGTCTGATTATCAGACTCGCAACTCAGTAAAAAAAAAATGAGAGAGTAAAGGGCTGGCTTAGACAAATTCCTTCATCACATGATCACGTGTTACACTACGTTGCCGCCATCTGCAGGAGGTCATGGCAAATATGGTTGAGAATGGACCATACATACCTATTCTGCGTTTTCAAACAAATATTATTCTCAAATAAGAAGGTACCCCTAGTAGTAAGAAAAAGTAGTGGCGATAAAACCACTGTATTCCAACAGGAGTCACTTAGGTTCGCGGAATTGAATCCCAGCACAGCAACGGCTGACCCTAACATGAAGAAAGGGTCAACCGGAAATTGCCTTATAAGGAGCGCTCATAACTTTAAGTGCCTGGAAATAGTTAGCAAAATGGCATGGAAACTTAACATCGAGTTTTTTTTAGGCACTAACAGCCAAATTGTCATTTTCCTATGTTACGGGCGCTCCTATTTAGGAAATTTGACTAGTGAGGCATAATCTGTGGGATAACTTGTTAAAATTTTAAATGTTGCAAGTTAGCCTCTTCTAAAGAATTGTTTTCGGTCTTGCGACCCATGAATTAGATAGGTATGGTCAAGCTTTTAAGGGTTACCTGTTGTCAATAAGCGTACCGTAAATTCTGATTTTGTTCCCAGACACAAAGTATGGTAGAAGAACGTACTGTATCCAAAGGCATGGGTCCATTCCCAAGGAGCTTATATTTTGTATCGGTGGAGTTAAAAAGGAGCAATTGTTAGGTAATCTATAGAAGGTTGAGCGAGTGAGACCAGGACAGGCCATGCCAGACGGCCATTCTTCTTTTCTCAAGCGGCCATGGAATTTCTCCCACACCCTCAGACTCAGACTCAGACTCATTCATCATCCCGTCAGTTGACATGTTTTAACACACAACATGAGTCCTGGTCTTTACTTTCCATCCCATGGATCAGACCAATCCACAGCTTAGCCATAGCTTCCAAATTCTCAACAAGTTTATCGACAACATAAGTTTTGTATAATGTTAGTCCATACTTTGACTTTCGCACACACATAAGCATTTAAATTCAAAAATATTGATTTGATAAAGGATGGAAAAATGTACACCATTGGCATTCCCTCGATTTTTGATATGTTGTAGTCCTTGTGATCCTTTTGTGAAGGTACTGCCACAAAAGTCTAACCGTTTGGCTGCTAAATATACACAGGTTGGCATGTGCTATGCCGTAGAGTGAAAGCGAATATACGGCATCGCACATACCCACCTGTGTATTTCTAACTGTGAAACGGTTAAACTTTTGGGGGTAGGACCTTCACAAAAGTTGTTCAAGATCACGAGGACTACAACATCAAAAATCCAGCGTACAAGGTATCTACCCTTTCCTTTTCCTCTTATCAGACATGGGTAGACCTACCTTATAGAAAGTTAATGTTGTGGATTTAATTGGAATGTACATTCTTTATATTAAGTCATAATGTTAGGTTTGATTAGGTTAGAATCTGAATACCTCAATGTAAGAGTATGATGGAAGGATAGACCTACCTTAATGTTGTTGATATGCCTCGGAACGGAAGATTGGGTTGAATGAGGAGTTTGATGTTATGTATGGATGTCGCCGAACGTTGGATCCCGGACATCCGGCGTAGGTCTTAGGGCACAAAGTAGAGTCCCAGATTAGCATCTTCTAACTTCCGGGGTTTGGAGGAATACATCCGTAGAGTTAGAGCTAGGATGGAATCCATGACTGACTAATGAATCTATGCATCCATCCACCCATGTATGTCTCTATGTCTGTGTGTGTGTGTGGAAGTGAAAGCAGAGACTGTAGAATGATTCCCGCGAGGGACTCCGTTCAGTTCAGACGGAGAAAGGAAGAGTGAAAGTGGACGGAGAAAGTCCCGTCCCACGAGGTACTCCAATGCCATGGCCTTTCCTTTCCTGGGAAAACAACCACACCAAAACAATTTTTATGACTTCACACTCTTCACTCACAAATGAGAGGAGAATTGAAGGAAACGTAGTCCAGAGTGCAGACTACAACCGTTCTTTCACGCTCCGCACAAAACCACCGTCAACTCTGAACCATGTGTGTAACAAAATTTTCACTTGATTTCCCAGTCAACCCACATCTCACACAAGAGGCTGACGCTTATTGCCAAGCATATCCCTAGCCACTCAAAACCATTCTTTCTTTATTTCATTCCACCCGTGGTCCCACGCAAACCTAACCTAAGATTTCAAGGGAGGGAGTATGTTCACACCCGGTTTTTTTTTAAAATCAATATTTTCTTCAATCAGATTAAAAAATTGACTCGTTAATTGTGACGCCGTAAGGCAAGGCAGAACATCTCAGTTAAACCATAGATTGTTTTCCAATTCGCCTAGAGAGGTACCCCTAGTAGTAGGAAGACACCATTGGACAGAAAATCTCTTAAACGTAGGCTCAGTCATATTACGTAACTTTTTAATCGTTCTCAGCTCTATTTAATAATAGAAATGCACTCACACATACATACATACATACATACACACATTGGTATGCTAGTTGATTGTCATACATTACAGACACATTTGATACATGACCAATTAGATGTTAAAAGAGAGATCTTTTACAAATTCGTATCATATTTACCTAAACCGTTTGCCTTACTCCTTAGGTATTTTTAAATCATTGTTTCATTGGAAATCTATTCACCTCAGGCTCATTGATTGTCTTACAATCCAGACATACTTGTTAATATGGAGATTGCGGGAAGAACCTTATGTTGAAAAGATTGATCCACCCACGATTGTCCTTGAGGATGTTGTTGTATTTTGGAGGACGACCCCCAAAAATGTCCCCACTGGGTAAACCTTGACTAGTCTCCACTGATTTGTTCAAATTCAGCTCACATGTCACACAATCATCCCAATCCGTCGGAAACACAAAGGGAGTTGTAGGGAAGTGAAGGAGTCAGCATGTGCTTGGTGGTCTTCGCATAAGTACATTTGTGACTTGACTTTGACTCGTCAACCCAAGCCAAACCATCCAAGGAATCGCTAGAATCCTAGAAATAGCCTCAGGGTCTAAAGTGTGATTGGGTCTCTTCGTCCCATGCCTTCACACAAGTCCCCTAGACCCATTTCCTCTCTTTTTATTTCTTCTCCACTCTTCACTCTTTCTTTCATTTCCTTTGTATTTCTTGTCCGAGGAAATCTCTTAAAGATTTACAAAACCACACCGTTCATTTTTAGGTAGGTCCTTACTTCGACTCTAAAAAATATAAAAATCCATTCTTCCTATGTTAACTCCAGAAATAATAAGTATTGACCTACCTTATACCAAACTCAAGTTGTTAATGTGCCTTGTCACGCGAAACACGTGTCAAGTACATATGTGAGGATGGATTTGTGTCCGTTGGTGTTCTGGTGCCCGAATCCGGGTAGTCAAGTGGTTGGTGCTAATTGAATGTGGACTATCCGACCGAATACTAAACTCCAAAGGAGCCAATCCACTAAACTACCCTTTTAACTCTCCCAACACGTCTTCAGTCTTCAACTGTATACATAATCTAGTTCTTCCAGTTAAATTTACAAGGGAACGTCGTCATCTGATATTTCCTTTCTTTATTCAAAAAATCTTCCAATGTTAATTTTATGGAGAGATTCCTGGATTTATAGTAGAACCCGGCTACTAATGGACTAAATACGGTGTTTGACAATTTCTTTTTCAAAATAACCAGAGATATTTTGCACACTGTTGACGAAGATGCAGAAAATGTTCCCTTGTAAGTTGTATTCTAGGTGTTCACATTTAGAAAATCATCGGTGGTTTGGTCTCTGTGCTGAAAATGTTTTAGGGATGCTGATGTGGATGGAATGTAATCCATGTATATGCATGGAATGAATTGCTTGCTTGGATTACCAGACACGGGCAGAATATTTGAATTGGTGGTCACTCTCTACTACCTAATATTCAACTCATCCTCAGTCTATCCTACGGCTACCTACCCGGACCCGGGTAATTTAGGAGAAACTATAAGGTGGTTCACTCATTTTCACTCCCTGTGTACAGTGTACAGCCGGGTCCAAGAATTTTGCGAAATATACATTTTGTTAGGTATTTTTACATATGCCCAATTTTTGTCATCAATAGTATTATTACTTTGGACTTTCACTCATTAGAAAGCGATTCGTGTGTTTACATTAAAGTAAACGTGGAAAATCCGATCTTCATAATCACTTACGTCGACGACGGACTCATCATTGACAAAAACATGGATGAGATTGATGACGAGTTGCAGACGCTCAAAGAAAGTTTCACAATATCAATTCGTGATCCTAATCGGTTACTTGGAATAGAAATGATCAGAGATGAAAAAGGAATCCTTGTCCGTTATTTTGATAAAATAATTGCGAACCACCCTGGATGGAAGTGAAAGTAAGGAGAAAGTGTGCTGGGATGCTGTGTGCTCTGAAATGCCCTACCGTGCATGAATAAATGAGACAAGGAGAAATTCGTCTGGTGAAATTCTGGGGGAAAGTGTGGAGGGATAGGAAGGACGACTCGGATCTCCGAATCTCCGGAAAATCAATGAATGGAGCTGGATGCTCTGTCTGCCCTGCTCTGGGTTCCTACACTCCTTTCTCCACTTTCTCCACTTTCTCCTCTATTTATTCCTACCTTTCCCTGCCATGCCTTGCCTTGCCTGGAATAATGTACACTATTTACAAGACATAATTGGCTGTGATTGTTGGGACACCCTGAAACAAAAGTGAAGAATTTGGAGTCTCGTGTGGTCTTGACATGGATTCTCTGTCAAAGAGGAATTTATAGACTCAAGGAGACAGGGAGCCATTGAGTAGTCTGTAAATGCATGCATGGATGGATGGGTAGACGGAGTGAGACTCAACCTGGACTTGGCATTTATCTTCATTTGGGAAATGTTTCTCATTTACCAATTGTCATTCTTAGTTTCGGAGAGAAAGGAAGGAAAATATGTCACTCTCCACTCCACAATTCCACTCTCACCCTCAAAATCATCCTCAGTCTGAGTCTGAGACCGTCGTCTCGTCATCTCACCTAATTTCCCTTTTCTCGAACTACAGGCAGAAGTAGCAGGGAAGGAAGGAAGACTTGGGCCAAATTACAAAATCTTTCTCTCTCAGTGAACACACGAACGACAGAGTCTATGTCTCCACTTCAGACTTAATTCCATCTCATGGTAACGCAGGGGAAGATTCATACACATCACTAGAAATAAATTAATTCTATATCCACCATGCATCGCATTTCCACATCCATTCCAACTCGCGACTTGTCAACTTCTCAAATTTTCAGGAAAAAAAATTACCGTATTTACCGAATTCGAACGACAGTACTTGTATTTTTTTGAGAAGTAACTCCAGTACTAATTTCCATCATTTCTTGACATGTACGGCGGCCAGCCCACACCATCATGCTGCATTAGACTCGACATATGGATAAAAACACAATAGATTTGACCTGGTGGAGGTACCCCAAGTAGTAGGAGGAAATAGCACTGACTTTTTTTTAAAGCTTCTTGTATTTTTTGTCGAGTGCATCATAATACTCCAAGAAACCGTGAAAAGTTTTGAAATTTGAGCTAGGATGGGGTAGAGCACGTGCCATAGAGGTGGTTCGTGGGTGAAGGCAGTTCTCCTAATCCAAGGTCACAGTCGAATATCACGTTCGGGAGTTTGCGAAACATTGTGTGCAGGTGCACTTACACGACCACCATCACCGGTCTGTTCATTAATTAACGGCTAGGCTCCACTTATGAATATTGTTTTCTTTATAGGAGTCTGGTTAGGTTAGGTTGGGTACGTACGTGGGAACAGGCTTGCCATAAGCATCGGTACGCGAGATGACAGTTTGTTTAGGGTCTTCGGGTTCAAATAATGTGGTGAGATAGGCGTCTGACTTTGAGAATGAATGTGGAAAGGTTTAAGTGTGAGCGACATTAGATGTTGACACTGGAGACTACGTGACCTAGACAATTTTGCAACACCGTGACGTTTTTAAACGAATAGAGAGGTCGAGTGGGTGGAAATACTAGACAACTTATAATGTAAGTTAAAAACATTGTTGCCTCATCCTGTGAAGTGAGTCAGAATGGGTCAGTGTCAATGTCACGTGGTTATGCTTTGATCACATGATTTCCTTTTCCTGAAAACAACCAACCAAGAAACATAGTATTTCCTTCATGTCATCGCGAGGTCGTCATTCCATTCCGACAGAGCGAAATGTCAAACCCAATTCCCAAAACGACACACTAACCTAACCTAATCATAAACCAATCCAATCCAATCTAGAGTGAAACCACGTGAGCTCTATTTCTTAGCAACATCTCATTTCCGGAAATACTTCTCTCAATTTCATAGTTCTTGCTGCTTCTCTTGCGGATAGGTTCTTCATGAGCGTAGCGGCACCAGTTTTGAATAAACAGCTTGACACTTTTGCTTGTTTGAGGATTATCGGCCGGGAAGCGTTGTCTTATTACCCTGCATTAATTTATACTCTTTGTGGAGATTCTTTTCGCTCATTTGGTCTAGGGAAGGTACCGCTATTGTGAGAAACCTCATTGAAAAAATTTCCAGACGTTGTCAGTTCGAGGGAATCGAACCTTGGACATAGCCAAATGAAAGGCTGCCTATAATGCTAAACTCCAACAGACTGATAAAAGGAGGGGGCACAAACTATACGGGAAAATGTACGCCGTTGGAAATCGCTTCCTTTTTTATATGTTCTCGGCAGTGTCAGCCAGAACAACTTTTGTTAAGGTCCTACTCCCAAGAGTAACCATTTTGGCGGCTAAAAATATACTGGTTAGCATGTGGTACGCCGTACGGCGACACTCATTTTTACTTTCACTCATTTTCACTTTACATGCTAACTTAATGTATTTTAGCGGCCAAACGGTTAGACTTTTGGGGGTAGGACCTTCACAAAAGTTAGTCATGATGACACCGCCGAGAACATAAAAAGGAAAGCGATTTCCAACGGCGTACATTTTCCCATATATTTTCTGACCCCTCTTTTCCTCTTTATTGGTGTGGTTTCACCTAAATATTCCACACAGACCACAAAATAAACTTTGAATGATTCAGTATCAAGCCACCGGGATTCATTGATCATTATATTCCAGACACACTTCTTTCTCTTTACAAAAACATGCAATGCTTTGAATTATATCATTATGTGGTTATACTTGATGACATATAATTGGTTTCCTATCCATTAGGCGAAACAATTACACAAATTAATTGGAACCCATTAAAATTAAATTAGCATAGCGCGGGAGCATAGGATATCGGTGAAAACTCATGCCATTTCCACTTCCCCTTGGGATTTTGGATGCACGCAAACTACAAACTGTTCGTGACTTTCGACACTTATGAAAAGATATCAAAATGCTAGAACTATAGGCAATACATCACGATATTATCGTGAAATCAGGATTGAATATTTATCTTCATTTGTAGAAGTTTATCCAAATTATTTATTATCATCACTTGTGTAGCCGGTATTCTGAAATAAGGGAACTCTTTCAGCTTTCTCCACTGGAGAAAGTGGAGAAAGTCTTTGCACACGGAACCTCCTTGAATTAATAGAAGCTCGGGCCTGTAATAGAATAAATACGGTACAGAATAGCGAGTAGTTAACGTAGCCTCTGTATTTTTAGATTAGGGTGACGACCTTACCACTTTCGTAATGCTCTCTGGGCCAAAACTGTGTATGATTTAAATTAAATAAATTTTTGCATTGAAAACTCAGTAAGAATCGACTCCCGTATTAAATTTTGTTAAAACTTCCCATTAAAATCCTGAGCGTGTTTTTGTATGGGATTTGTAAATAGAAAAACTGGGTGGAGAGTTGTGGCAGGAGAAAAAAGAGTTCCCGATGGGGAGTCCGAGTCCTGATCCTCAAACTTCTTAACACCTAAACTTCTATCCGAAAGTTTTGAAAGAAATAATGTCCTTCACATGCATTCCCAGTCCTAGTCTTGGAAGTGGACCATGTGTACATATGTGTGTGAGTGTTGGCTCTGAAATGAAGTTTTGTATCTTCTGTTGTCTTTCACCAGCCCGGGAAAATTTAATTTTCTTTTGTTTTCTTCTCTTTCCGACTTTAGTCTCGTCTCCTAACTCTTCTAACTTCCCTGAAATCACGCATTTCCCTATTTCAGTCCCACGCCCAGGTCAGACCTTACCATTTTTGGGTCTAGACTTAGACTCCTTATACCGCTAAGATTTTAGGAACACCCTGTGCGAGTTCAAATACAAAATACAATCATTACTAAATGACATTCACAGTAAGACACTCGGCAGGTTCAAACATCACCGCGTTATTTTCATCTCAGCCAGAGAGGGTACCCCTAATAGTAGGGAAAACCCGTATTTTCATATCACGTTATTGTTCCACCCATTCACATACACGCTAATTCACAATCGCCGTCCGTAGGGCACCGCGTGTTCAAAATTACAGCTAATTTTTGTAATTGATGCATTTCGTCCAGGGAGGCGAGGGAGGGTACCCCTAGTAGTAGGGGAAAACTATCTATTTTAATTAATATTAGAGTTAAAGCATGCTGATTGACATTCACTGTAAGGAATAGTCAAATAGCGCGTCGTATTTTTTGTAAATGGCGGATTCCTTTCGAATTGCCCCGAAGCGGGTACCCCTAGTAGTAGGAAACCCAGTGAAGAAAAAGAAATGGCGATAGGTACAGATCCGAGAAATTGAACCCCATAAAATAACGACAACCTTCAGGAACAACAGAAGAGCGAAACTTTAATATTAAAGAACTTAATTCACCAGATGGCGCGAACAGTACCAACATAAAATTCTGACTAGACGGATTGGATTAAGTATTTGTTATGTTAAAGAGTGGATAATGTATGGTAATACTAAGTTATACTTGTGTGTACTCCCTGACCAGTTTTAATGTCATTAGTGAGGACAATAGGTTAGAAGGAAGGAATTATATTCATTAAGAACTTTCTCTGGGCTTCTTCCGGACAGTTAATGACTACGAAACGAAGTTTTCCAAGAAACGATTCCACCGTGGCGGTGGGATGCTGTGGCTGTGGTCCGCGGTTTTCTTCCCAGCATGCCATCCCATGCCATGTCTTTCACTCACGCATACCCGCTAAATAGGTTTATCCACCGCCCCCGTACACTACACACGAAAAAAACAACGGAGGTTTATTGTCCAACTACGTCACAGTCTCTTGTGGATAATTTCGTGGATCTACTAAGGAACGAATTAATTGTCCGAATCTAATCTCCGGTCTAATATAAATTTGTGGTCTTTTTTAAATTAGGTTTTCCTCCACTGTCTGCATTGGCATTGCATTGACGTGAGTTAATTTGCTAGGACGTACGTAGGATTTCCTTTCAAATTAATTGTAAAGTCGGGTTTTAGGTTTTAACCTTGAAAGAATTAGTCACAAAAATTGCTATCACGAGCCTCAGGTTGTAAAAAGGCTTACGGTGGCGACCGTGACATTTTATTTGAACTGTATGGTTCAACTAACGAATAAGTTTATTTTTCTCAAATTCTAAAGGTCATATGTATTAACGTGTTCAATGATTTTCTAAGGTATGCCACTGGATTTTCTAAGGTGACCACTAACTTCTAAGGTATCCGTTGATTTCTAAGAGATTTTCTGAGGTTTCTATTGATTTCTAAGCTATTTTCTGAGGTATCCATTGATTTAAGGTATTTTCTATTTCATTGATTTGAGGTATTTTCTAAGGTATTCCATTGATTTAAGGTATTTTCTATTTACTTCTATGGTATATGCTAACGTTTTCATTGATTTCTAGGCTATTTTCTAAGAATTCCATTGGTGTTTAAGATATTTTTTAAGGTTATCATTGATTTCTAAGGTATCCACTAATTTCATAAGTATCCATAGATTTCTAAGGTATTTTCTAAGGATACCAATGATTTCTAAGGCATTTTTTAAGGTTACCTTTGATTTCTAAGGTATTTTTAAGGTTATCATTGATTTTTAAGGTATTTTATATTAAAGTATCCACTAATTTTATAAGTATCCATTGATTCCTAGGGTATTTTCTAAGGTCACCAGTGATTTCTAAGGTATTTTCTAAGGTATCCACTAATTTCATAGGTAACCAGGTTTTCATTGATTTCTAAGGTATTTTATCAGGTTTCCATTGATGTCTAAGGTACATTCACTAAGGTATCCATTAATTTCTTAGGTATCCACTAATTTCTTATGTATCCATTGATTGCTAAGGTATTTTCTAAGGTTTCCAATGATCTCTAAGGTATTCACTAAGGTATCCACTAATTTCTTAGGTATACATCGATTTCTAACGTATTTTCTAAGCTTTCCATTGATTTTTAAGATATTTTTAAAGGTATCCGTTGATTTCGAAAGTATCCTCTGATTTTCAAGACAACCTAATGATTTTCTATGGTACCCATTGATTTACTAAGGTATGTGTTGGTTTTCTATGGCCTAACTACTTTTGTCTTTATATCCTGATTTCTTCTACTACTAGAGGCTACTTATCTTATCGTATGCCATATGAAGGGCAACCAAATCTCTACGGAAATAGTTACAACACGGTTCGGCTAACAAAGGCCAAGGCGGTATTTTGAAAGTTACTCTGACTAAAGATTTGCATGGGAAGAGCTGGTTCTGGTTGTGGCTTAGAAGACTTGATGCGAAAGAATTTGTCTGGATTTGTTGGAGAGGGTAAAATTTGAGTTTGATGTAGAAAGTGGAGGATGGATGGAGTCGTCTCGTCCTCTCATGTGCGTATGTTTAAGAGAAGCGAAGTTGAGCAAAGAAGTCGTATTGATTTATCGAGTGCTGGAGATGGACTGAAGGGGATTAGGCGGATTAAGCTAAGTCTAAGCCCTGAGCTATGCAATCCAATCCATGTCCCTCTTTTCCTTTCCTTTACTTCCCTTCGGTCCGCCAGAGTCAGAGTCAGAGAGGGAAAGATCAAACATTTCAACTTCAACTTGAACATTTTCCTCTCAAAAGTCACTTCACTACCTTCACGCCTAAACCTTAATAGACTCATAAAATTGTACAACGGATTCCACTTATCACAATTTATCAAATCAACCCTTAATCCTCTCCTTCCACTCAAATGTCAACATATTCTTACTAGAAAGGACATCCAAATACTTCATGACCTTTTCGCCCATTACATTCTGTCCTGTCCCGTGGGAGAATTTGACCTTATGCATTTTACATAGAAATCGCTGATACCAAACGTATTAGTTATATGCAAATAAAAGCTCATACCGTCCAAAAAACGCCTCGTTATCGAGATTGCCATTTTTATGGGTTGAAATTTTCTTTCTGAACCACCCTGTATTTTTATTGACGCCTACCACAATCGGATAGGTGGCCACGGGGAGAAAAATGAATGTCGTAGTACTTGGAAGTGGTAGGAGGCAGAGAGGTAGCAAACTTGAAATACTTGTTATCAAGTTCGCTGATACAAAATGTGTTAGTTATGTATATGCAAATAATTTCTCATACCGTCCAAAAAAAGCCTCGTTATCGCGATTGCCATTTTTATGGGTTGCAAATTTTCTTTCTGAACCACCCTGCATTTTATTGACGCCTACCACAATCGGATAGGTGGCCACGGGCAGAAAAATGCATGTCGTAGCACTTGAAAGTGGTAGAAGCAGATAGGTAGCAAAATTGAAATACTTGTTATCAAGTTCGCTGATACCAAATGTATTAGTTATATGCATATAATTTGACAACGTCATACCGTCCGAAAAAAGCCTCGTTATCGAGATTACCATTTTTATGAGTTGAAATTTTTCTTCCTGAACCACCCCGTATTTTTATTGACGCCTACCACAATCGGATAGGCGGCTACGGGGAGAAAAATGCATGTCGTAGGACTTGGAAGTGGAAGGAGCAGAGAGGTAGCCAAATTGAAATACTTGTTATCAAGTGGAGAGACGACTGTTTCTATTTTTGTTGGAAAAGGCGGACATTCACTCACTTAAGTGAAAACAATGAAATAAATTCAAAAGTTTGAGAGAGGGCATTGTTGTGCTAAGTCCAGAGAAGGAACAATGGGGACTTCCGGTTTGGAACTCTCTCCTTCTTCCGGGACTCGTAGAAGGAATTGGAACTGGAGAAAGATTCTTTCCTTGGCTCTGGCTGTGCCAAAAGTTGAATGAATTGGCACGGGAGTCGAGTGAGAGTGAGGTAGTGGCAGTGGGTATGCACTCCTTGGTACACATCCCGAGGAACAGCCCAGATAAATGAGTTTCGTTTGTTGGATCGATTTCTGGAGCAGATCTCAAGATCTGGAGTCGTGTCTCTCTCTCTTTTCTTCTATCCATAAGGAATTGAGATCAGGAAGTGCCAGCTGGCTGTGTGAACATTTTCCAAGCTCCAACTTTCTACTTGAGTCGAATAGGGACACCGCCTTCCGTCTTCCTTCAGAGGACAAGAGGACAGGGTGTCACGGCCATACCTGGGCCAACAACTTCTCAAATGTACGCCCTAGATTTCCAACGATTTTGGTCGTACTTACATACCGTAAATGAGCGAATATAAACCTCATCACAAATTCAAATCGGAACAGATTTTTTGATGAGAGCTCGTAGTTTGATCATCCCCAGTGCTCAATTCAAAATCAGATCAGGAGGTGTCCAAACCAGGGTTCTAGTCCGTTATTTACGGTATTCGATATTCTCCGTATACGGCATGTAATAAAATACAGACGGTATTCGATATTCACCACAAGGCACAGTGAAACATCGCATGGTATATTTTGTAGCGGGTGTGCTGTTTTCGATTTGGCTTAAAGAAGGTACCTGGAGAAGGTACCCAGAGAAGGTACCTGAGGATGTACCTAGGGAAGGTGCTCAGACAATGTACCTGGGGATGTATCTGGAGAAAGTACCTATAGAAGGTACCAGTGCAGGTACCGAGGAGGTACCTGGAGAAGGTACTGAGGAGGTACCTAGAGAAGGTACCGAGGAGGTACCTAGAGGAGGTAGCGAGGAGGTACCTAGAGGAGGTACCTAGAGGGGGGTACCTAAATGGGGTAACTGAGGAGGTACCTAGGAAAGGTTCCCGGAGAAGGCACCTGAGGATGTACCTAGGAAAGGTGCTCAGAGAAGGTACCCGAGGATGTATCTGGAGAAAGTACCTATAGAAGGTACCAGTGCAGGTACCTAGAGAAGGTACCGAGGAGGTACATGGAGAAGGTACTGAGGAGGTACCTAGAGAAGGTACCGAGGAGGTACCTAGAGGAGGTAGCGAGGAGGTACCCAGAGGAGGTACCTAGAGGAGGTACCTAGAGGGGGGTACTTAAAGGGGGTAACTGAGGAGGTACCTAGGAAAGGTAACCGGAGAAGGTACCTGAGGATATACCTAGGAAAGGTGCTCAGAGAAGGTACCTGAGGATGTATCTGGAGAAAGTACCTATAGGAGGTACCAGTGCAGGTGCCTGAGGATGTATCTGGAGAAAGTACCTATAGATGGTACCAGTGCAGGTACCTAGAGGAGATACCTAGAGGGAGTAACTGAGGAGGTGCCTAGAGGGGGTAACTGAACTGAGGAGGTACCTAGAGAAGTACCGAAATGGTGCCCATCCCCTTCATTCGAGGAAGGAAGCGCCCATCTCTGGCTTCGGTTATCTTCACTGGTTTGATACGCAATGCGTTTAGACCGCAAGAGAGATTGATTTGAATTGGACACACTGACCACTGGACCACATGGACCATGAAACCAATATATTCATACGACCATGGTCTGGTTTTGCTAAATGGACTCTATGTAATGTATGTAAATCTAATGTTCATTGACCAAACAGCTGTGCTGTGCAGCATGGAAATACGGACTGGACGTGTGGAAAGTTTAATTTAATGTTCGGGGACGCGAGGTGACAGCTGGACATCCAATTTTTGGCGGGCAAATGAATAAAGAAATTTTCTAGAGTTCTGAATATTTATTTGAACCCAGTGCGATGCGGTGCAGTGGTCGAAATAGAAATAAATTTTTACTACCGAATAAGATGACGCAATAAACTAACTCTTGAGTTTCCGGGCTTCAGGACGATCATAAATTTTGTCGTTAACCAGTCTTACCAATTTTAGCTTCTATACATGCTGTGCATACTGCGCAGTGTAAATTATAGTGAGTTCAAAAACAAATTAAAACGTAAGTGTTCAGGTCGTAGTATCAGGTCGAAAATAATTATTAAAATTTTCATCAAAAACCTAGGAGAGAATATTCCAATTTACACGCTGAAGTCCTCAATTTCTCACTGACCTTACAAAGGAATATTCCGTTCTAAAATTCGAGCAACTAATTGTTCTATTTTTTTAAAAAAATATTGATTCCCAAAATTTTAATTCTTGAAAAATATATGTAGCAATAGAAAGCGGTAGATTTGGCCCAATTATCATAGACTGAAGAGTAATGCCCATTTATTTCGCTACTGCCATTTGAAGCTAATCACCAAACATTTGAAGTACTTAAGGCCCGAAACGAAAAGATCGGATTAAATTTTGTGATAAATTTTGAAAAGAGAATTGAGTACGTGATGGTTGGAAGGATGATATGATGTAACATTGCCTGGAAGCAATCGGTGGAAATATATAATTGAAAACAAAGACAGGAGGTCCCAGTAGTGCACATCGCTTCCAAAGCAAAAGGTTTATTGTTTCACAATTTTTGCCCAGAAAGAAAAACATATCCGATTTCTAATTATGTTCAAATACATTTCACATTTCATGTGTGCCAGGTCCCGTTGAGACAGATAGTTCCTTCCCATTTTGCTTGAAGGTATCGCTAGTAGTAGGAAGAAACTCTTTCCAGCAACACTGTCGAACTAGCATTACCTGGTACTTTGCGTTTGTATTGGAGTTTTGTCCTACTTTTAGGGGTACCTTTTCTCCGGTACATGGAAGATAACACAATCTGAACCGAAATATATTGACAGGTGCCCCTAATAGGTGAAAGACTGAACGCCGTGAGCACCCTACCGTACAAAGGATTAGGAAGTGCGCCGAGCAGGCAGTAGGAATTGAACCAGGGGAAATTTGAATTATGGGAAATAAATCGAATTTTTTCGAATTTGAAAATTATGGAAGCTCTATTAATTTGGTAAACGAAGGGTTGTAATATTATTCGGGGTGAACTGGATTAGTGGCCGGCCATTGTGTTATCATTGGTTGGTAATTGAAGGAGACGAGGGAAGGCACTCCAGTCCATGGTTCCTAATTAAATTACATTAATTGTCTTCCATCTTTTCCTCCACGTCCTTCCTTAATTCTCCTCTCTTCCTGATCTCCCATGCTCACCCATGGATTGGGATTGGGAGATTGGGACTGCCTTGGCCCAATTCCTTTTCCTTCACCAATTATTTACTCAACACTCACACTTCTTTCACTTCTCGCCATCAATTCCTAATTAGCTCCCTTCCTTCACACCTCACTCACTTTCACCCACTTTCACCCGGGTAACTCAATACCCGATCCCGGGAGTCAAGTGTATCCAAGTGTGCGTGCATCTTCAATTCATTGGCCAACTTCCAACTCCCATTCCTCCCTACCTGCCAATTCTTATTTAAAATCCACCTTACCGTCTTTGAATCCAAGCATTCTTCTTATTCTGACAATATTAGAATTTAATTATTTCATACAGTGAACTACTTGGAGCTATTGTGAGGGGGGTACCCTCACTAGGCCAAATACGATGAAACCCGCCCTCGATGTGAAAGCAAGGGGCATAAATATTATGGAAAAATGTGCGCCGTTGGAATTCCTTCGAATTTTGATATGCTGTAGTCCTTGTGATCCTGAACAACTTTTGTGAAGGTCCTACTCCCAGAAGTCTAACGGTTTCAGAGAATTAAAAATACACAGTTGAGCATATAAGGTGAAAGCAAGTGAAAGCGGAACTTAAAATCAGTATAAGGCATCTTACATGCTGATCTATGTATTTTAGCGGCCAAACGATTAGGCTTTTGGGATAGGACCTTCACAAAAGTTGTTCAGGATCAGAGCTAAAAATACACAGGTGGGCATGTAAGGTAAAAGCCGAAGTGAAAGTCAGTATACGGCTTCTTACATGCCAAACTGTGTATATTAGCGGCCAAACCGTTAGACCTTTGGAGGTAGGACCTTCACAAAAGTTGTTCAGGATGGCAAGGACTACAACATATCAAAAATGGAAGGAATTCCATCCAACGGCGTGCTTCTTCCCATAAGGTTTATTCCCGTAACTTCGCCTTTCGGAGAATATCAATAAATGTGTGAGAGTGAAGGGTGGTTCGATGTTAAAAATTGAAACGGAATTGAACTGATTGAGACACCCTTCGACCTACTCGATAAAAAAGAGGTTAAAAAATGAGAGAAGAGAGAACTACAGGAGGGCGTTTCTGTCGTAGACGAAGCGGATAGCAGGTGGAACAAAGTAGAAGAAGGAAAAAAAACAAGAGTTGGTTGTGCGTGGAAGAACTCACAAGTTTTGGTTGCGACCCGGGTAGCGTAGTGCCCGATCCACGGCAACGGCACAGTCCTGGAAAGATTTATGGCTTGAATGAGACTGTTGAGTGTTTTTGGGTGGAATGCAATGTTCTGGTTCTGCTTAGTT
The DNA here is from genome assembly GCA_034698945.1 of Protaphorura quadriocellata. NCBI lineage: Eukaryota > Metazoa > Arthropoda > Collembola > Poduromorpha > Onychiuridae > Protaphorura > Protaphorura quadriocellata. The sequence goes on from JAQGCA010000839.1 coordinate 18,726, forward strand.
TTTTGGCTCCGCTCCGCTCTGCTTCCATCACCCTAAAAGCTTTTTCCACGGCACGGGACTCTTGCTCTTGTCGTCCCAAACAACAATCAGCGCAGCACTAGGACTACGAACGAATTCTTTGTACTTTGTATCGTAGTAAGAGAAAGAGAACGGAGTACTTTGGAGCAAATCAAACATCAAACGCTTCTCTCCCGCCTCATGGGCATTCAGTCAGAGTAAAAAGAGGACGGACCAATTCATAGACTTAATTGCCAGACAATCTCAAAGCAAACAAACTCTTTTGTCTTTGTCTAATCCATTCGTCAATGAAAATGTTCTATCGTCAAAACAAAAACAAATAGAATTCGTTAAAGTGGGAGTCTTTCAACGTTTCTTTCGTTTTTTCTTCAGAAATTCGTCTCGTTCTTCAATGCATTCAATTCTAAGGAATTTTCAACATCACTATCATTTTAGCCTCACGGGAATTCCGAAGTCCTCAATAATGATGAAAAAGTTTTGACCCAAAAAAATTGACTGAAATCCGGAAAATGTAGATCATTGTTTTTATTTCTTTGAAGCGTATATCTCATTTTCAACCTCTGTACTCTCTGCTTAGCTGGAAATGTTTTATTTGTTCAAAGATTGAAATATTTGTCATGCCTTTTGTTTCTCTTCTGGGAGTTCATATTTTTCTCGGGATGATTCATCCATTCTGCCAGTGTGAACTCAGACATCAGTATTTTTATTCAGTGAGTCAGTAGCACAGATATACATATAGAGAGCTATATGTGGAGCAATATTTCAGCTGATTAGTCATGTTTTGTCAATTCTAAACAATAATCGCATTGTTAATGATAAAGAAATACCCCGATGTTACAAAAATAAGTCCTAATAGTCGAACGACAAAATATATTGAACGCCCCTCATACATATAGAGAGCTGTTGAGCAATATTTCAGCTGATTAGTCATGTTTAGTCGATTTCTACCTTCACGCACTTATTATTTCGATAGTTTCAATTCTTCATTGCTCGTTCATATTAGAATTTAGAGTTTTGCTGTTAATATTTCGTCCTGGAACGGCTAAATTACCTTGGACTCGCTAATTGTCTCTATTCTCAATTTTTTCAGGAAAAACAATTTCATTTTCTTGTGTATCTGATCATGGGAGCTCCAAATTGCACTAGATAATACCTAAATTAAAGGATGCGGTAAAATTACACATTCTACGAGTAATTTTAGTGTCGGACTTTATGCTTGGAGAGCGTTAAATCCATTAGATCCATGGAAACCTATGACAATTGCTATAAATAATTGTGAGAGACAATTCTGAAAATATGTTGTTTGTGGATAAAAAAACAAATTCTGTTTTTTATTTTCTTGTGTTCAAAGAATTGCTTGGTTTTGAGGGTGTCTGAAAAATATGGTAATGATGTTGTTTGATGTGCAGCATACAAAGAGGATGCCCGTGTCGGACATAAACTTCGCGCTTTGTTTGAAATCTGAGAAGTTTCATCGGCAAATATGATTGTGTTTCGTCGCACTTTACTTCAATAGACTTGTTTTTCAAGAGAAAGTTAATGATCCATTGATATTCGGTCCAGGATGGATCAGACGGTGTCATGACAACGGTCATGACATTTACACACGTGTGCATACGCCACGGGAAAATAGACAACTTTCCTAATATCCAAAATGTGAGGAAGAATTAACATTAACAACATACTTAATTTTGTTCCGAAACTGTAAAAATCTTGTGTGACCCGACCTTTGACCTCAACTCGCTTTTTAAACCAATGTCTGAGCAATAACCAAAAACCTAGTTTTGTCTGTACTTCTGTTTTCAAATCTTTTAAAAGAAATATACATTCTCATTAATTGAAATGCCATTAAATATTGCGATTTTCATTATTGCCCTAAGGAAGGCACCCCTAGCAGTATGGAAAAACTCGGAAAGAAACGTTCGTACACACGGCAGAAATCTTCTTAAACCATACTAATACAAACGCTCTTGTAAACTAACACAGGCTTGTCTTGTGTCTCAAAACTTGGGCAAACATTTGGAAATTGGCCTAGGAAAGGTACCCCTAGAGGCCGCCAAAAATTTTAGTAAATACCTTTTTTGAAGCAGCCGTTGCACTATATCTGCTCGAGGGAGGAAACTCTCATTATAACTTAACCTTTGAAACCGGAAGTAAGAAATTATGACGGAAATAAATTTAGAACCTGAATTTGAGATATTTTTGAATCAAGAAGAAGAGGCAACATTCTGGGAAGGACGACTGAAAACTTTGACGTAGGTTATCAAAGATTGTGTAGGTAGTGCGTAGAAGTATTCATCCGAGTAGTTGAATTTCAAAGTTCTAGAAATAAAATAGAAACTGGAACTGGAAAATGTCACCGGTCGGGTCTCCGACTGAACTTCACTGCAAATTACTTACAGTGCAATGGAGTGGCAGTGGCAGTGGGAGTGCTGTGCTGGGCTCAAACTTCTTTTCAATTAAAGTCTAGGGGAACTTTAATGTCATCAATTAAAACCGCACAAGTTGGAATGAATGGTGTTGAGGTGTTGGGGTATGAGTGGAGATCATTTGGGAAGAGGGGGGTCATTGACCCCCTTCCGTAATAGGAGAGGGTCAAACTTTCACGACCTCCCCCGTAATAGACTGGACATGGTACAGTCGTCGTCTCTGTCTCTTTATGTCTCTTGCAAAAACTGAACTAAACTAAAACTAAACTTTGTGGAGGAAAGTGGAACTGAGGACTGAGACTGAAGTTCAAAATCCGTGGACCACACGACCAGACTTTCTCTCGTCTGTTTCTTTGCAAACTTTTTTATTTTTTCCATGTCTGTGTCCATGTCATCCACCACTAGCCTGGAGACACATGTGGGAGATGACAGACATTCATGTACATGTGCATATAAATATACATACCCATCTACAGCCAAACTTGGTCCTTAAAACATGGTTTCCTTATTCAACATTTTTCTAGGGTCAAGGATACCGCATACATCTTATGGAACAATGTACTATGGAACAATGAGGAATTCGTCGGATTTTTGATATGTTGTAGTCCTTGCCATCCTGAACTACTTTTGTGAAGGTCCTACCCCCAAAAGTCTAACCCTTTGGCTGCTAGAACTACACTGTTGGGCATGGGCGATGGCGTAGAGTGAAAATCAAAGTGAAAGTCACTGCCCGCCATTGCCCGTGCCCAACAGTGTATTTCTAGCGGCCAAACGGTTAGACTTTTGGGGCTAGGACCTTCAGAAAAGTTGTTCAGGATACCGTAGACTACAACATAAAAAATCCGAGGAATTTCCAACGGCGTACATTTTCCCATAAGGTGTATGCGGTTTCCTTTGAAAAGTATAGTGCGTGCATATAGATAGTATAGAAAGTACGTGCATGGCTAGTACATGGCATGGCCATCCGCATGCAACGTACACAATACCATAATGTCGTATTTCCGCCAACTTCTGCAAAATTTAGTCTATTGTATTGAAAAATATTGAAATACTTGACCCCTTGGGAGATATCCGAAACCCTGGGTGAACATTACCGTATTTATTCTATTGGTAACCGAGTTCTAATATAAGTTGTGTACTTTCTCCA
>JAQGCA010000840.1:0-22307 GCA_034698945.1 Protaphorura quadriocellata
TTGCATCGTATTTGCTGGATTTCATGACTAGTCTAGCGGCAGTTTTAATAATCCGTTCAACAGATTTAAGATTATCATCCAGCCGTCTGCTGAAGAACAGTTATTGGGTGTCAAACCAACAAACCAATACATAAAATTTTGATTACAAAATATCTGAATGCAATCAAAGATACAATCAGATTTGGATCTCGATTCATCACGAGCAGGAAGTCAGATTCGCAGTCGGATACTGACTTAATCCTAAGTCGGAAGGTTGAGTTGGTGTCCGGTATACCCCAAAATGCCGACCTATGTATTAGCACTTCTCGCAGTTCTCGGCACTATGTTGTTCCAAGCTGAGCACACTTAGTCCAGCCTTGGGGATAATTTGTTTCTAATGGGGTGTTGTGGTAAGGAAATATTTAGAGCTTTAGCTTAGCATTGGGGTTTATCCTTAATATCTGATGACAGTGAGGTTTTGGGCTGTTACTGCTAGACATGAGCACGCTGGGGTGCACCTGAAGTACCAGTGCACTAGATGATGGATGATGAATGGTTTAGACCTCGTCTAATATCTAACTACCACGTACTGACTTAGGTTAGTGGCTTAGCGGTTCAAAGAGTTCTAAAAACTGGGTAATTCTCTTTGTTTTTCTTTACCACATTTTCATCAACCTTTCTCCACCTTAATCAGTTTAGCCAATCTCGAATTTAGGCTCAGTCTCTGGTTGTATTCCATACATTAATTCGTGTTTAGAAAGAAGTCGAAGTCTAACTAATTTTTTTTATTGGGTTTAGGGGAAAGCACGAGGCTGAGGCGGGTGGATGGCTTTTTTATGAGTCAGAGAAGTGTGGGGGAAACATGCGATGTAAGATAAAATACATATGTTGTATGCGTACAAAGCCTAAGCTTAAGCCACAGGATTTTAGGCATTATTTCTCAGTGTCGAAGCTCTATGTAAACACGGAGTGTAATGTCAAAGAACAACAAGGAGTGAAGTGGGAAAAGGAACGGAAAAGGGGAAATTGAAGTAGTCCATGTAGTTAGTTTGAGTGAAATGTCGAGGAAAATGATGAGTGCTCGGGATAAATTGTGGACGGGTTGATCCGACAGATATATTTATAATGCTCCATGCCTTCTCATCTCAAAAATCATCCATCTACGTAGTTGTTTCTCTTCGACTCTTCAAAAAAGAAAAGAACATAATATACACAAATATAGCCACATCCCGGAGTACGGGTTAAGGTTGAATGCCCGGTTCAAACTTGGTCAGGTCTATGTTCCAAACTCACTGACCGTGGAAAAGTATTGTGCATGCTGGAATTCTTGGACATGTTTGTGTGCTAAAATTCTACTGGCCAACTCGGAACACAATTTACTGGTGTTCGGGTGAAAGTCCTGAACACCAATTTCTCTGTCAAACTCCTGGGCCGGTTGGCAGAAAGTTCACGATTTCAAGAACTCGGGCAATGCAAACGCTAACAAATAAGGTGGACCAGAATATGTTTGTAAATCGACTGAGCCACCCGGTGACTTGTGGGCATAGCAAATTTTGCTAGTCCACCATATAACTGATGCCTTCTATTCATTACCTGACCTTGCAGTATTCAGAATATAATGAAGTGACCTCCTTCCACCAGAATCATAAAAGTACAAAATTTCAAACATTGGTCAAAATCGATCGTGCGCAACCTTTAAGGTCGGGATAGAAGATCACAATAACACATTTATTTCAAGATTCAAGATTCAAGATTTCCTCCTAGTCCAATGCACCAGAATTTCCTGGATTAAAAAAGCAGGGAAATTCCCTATAATCATTCAATGCCAGAATTTAGACTACCATTTCTGATGAACAGCCAAAGAAATGAAAAGAATTGGAGGTTGACTACATGGATGGTATTTTTCGGATCCTTGGAAAGGCATGAACTAAGCGTCCCTGTCAGCAACTATGGCTTTAGTGGAGCTGGTAGAGATCACCTATTTGAATTTATTTCTCAAGTCAGAAAGCAATCGACCGATCTGGAGATCACATTCTTCACTTTCAATTTTGAATATCCTATATTTTACTCACTCCGACTTTTATTTTTATAAGCGTAATGTTCGTGAAAGCTAGACCGGGGATGACCGGACTGCAAGGTTGGATCGAGAATAAGTGTGCATTGAGGTTGAATACAGCCAGGGATTTTTGCACAATAACTGAATTAACTATTCGTTGGGTGTAAATAGAGCACCATGATGGTTATCAGAAGTTAACTCTTTATTTAAAATTCATGTAATTTACACAGTAATTACAGGTCAACACGGCCCAGAAAATTACTAAAAATTCATCATGAGTTATACAATTTCTGCGTTACATCGTAACCCGTAATAAATCGAACAGGGTAGAATTATGAATGCAATACTAAAATATAATGGTAGCCGGATGACCGGAAGAGTACACTTGCGGAGTCCACCCTGACACGTTTTCAAGTGCACTTCCTTTTTGTCCAGCAATTTCCTGTTCGTTGGTTGACTGTGGAGTGCAGTTCAGGAAAGTTTTGTGGAGGTCGACGACGGAGCCAAATCAATTGGTCTGGACGAAAGCCAGTTTGGAGGACCAGGTGGGACACGAGTTGTGTCTGGCTCAGCAACAAACTCATTTTCAACATTCACGCTTCTCCCTTGTAAAAGCAAAATCACCTCTCCATGGACCCATTCTGATAGTCGCCTAAAGTATTTCTCCACGAGGTCTGTTGATAAAAGCGACGTCTCGTTCGAACTGTATCCCCAGCCAAGTTCTGGGTTGAATTTCTGGCCAATACAACTCGAGATTCTTCTGTTGGGTCGCCATACGTCCCTAGATGCCGTGGGTACCCAGAGGTTCCATCAACACTGTATTCCAGGTCAAATGGAAATAAGATATTTGGATGTGAGCCGAAAGCCCATCCTCCTCGTCGTTGGTGCAAAATGATAGCTTCGTCGCCTAAGAACCTTTGTCCTAGAATCATGCAATGGGTGCCCAAGTCTGGATGAACTAGAAAATCGACTCTCCCTGTCCAGTTTCGAATCCTGATGTCGACCTCGACCTTTTCTCTGACCAAGGCACCCGGTCCTGATGCGAACGAAAGTACCACGTTCGTTGGACTTGATCCGACTCCATTCCGCCAAAGATGGGCAATCACTTCACTTCCCACCATTGAAGCTGAGGATCCAGTGTCAAACATTGCATAAAATGATCTTCCCAATATCTCGACGAGAACGGTGGGTTTCTGTACTGCAGCTGCAGAGCTACACCTTAAAATGCTTTCTGTCCTCCGAGAATTAAGTGGTGAGGGTTCCGCTCCCATTTTTAAAATTCGCTTTGAGTCTAAAAGTTTGAAAGAAAATGACGCAGTAAAAAATTTGTCGTGCTTCGTTTCCACCAAATTCAGTTTTGCACATTGTTAAAAATAAAACAATATGTGGCTGTGACTTCTCTAAAGATTATACATACATTTTCTTACCTTTTTCGATGTGGTTAAATGAAAACTCGGAGGAGCTTTTGCACACACAACCTATTTCATCGAATCCAAATATTAGAGAAAGAAAATGATGACTTCTCTCCCCTCTTTAGCTCGGAGACATTATCGCAACTTGCCTTGATTTTGAAATTATTACAATCCAATTACTAGCACTCCGGTAATGTACACAAAATTGTTTAAGAAATAATTCATTGTAAATTACCAATTTTATTTCCACAGACGAGTTATGGTGTCGTAATTTTTCTGAAACGCTAACTAGTATTATCATTTCTTGAGGTCTGCATATACTAAAGCTGGATTGATTACCATTGGTTATTTTTCATTTTTTGAATTTACATTTATTGTGTATGCATTGTGTAATTTCTAATTCTTTGTTCAAATATTTTGTGATGTCCAACGGTTGCACTGTAGGATTGGAACGGCAAGACTTTGAAACACATGCCACCATACAGTCATCTAAATAAGTAGACGATAATTTATTTTTTCTGGTAATATACAATGTACAGAGTGATCAGTCATTACCGTTGTAATAGTAACAAAACTAAATAGACCAGTATATTTTTTCTAAACTATTTTGCATGGCTCATCACTAGACGAACTGCCCAATTACGTAATCGCTTTACTTCCATACTACAAAATGTAAATCGGTCAAATAAACCCAAAATCCGAAGAACCAAGAGGGGCATTATGAAATCAGGACTACAGACGAATGGGTGCCCCGTAGGTTATAAAATGTTCTAATGTTGTCGTAACAGTGGAACACGCGTAACAATGCCCTAAGAAACCATTCATAACCCTTTGTCTGGACAGCGAAATGGGGTTAAGAATAGAAGAAATGCGTGACTAGACATACGGTCCATGTGTGTACGCATTCTTACTATCAAAGTCAAAAAAGCAAACAAAGAATGAGCAGAAAGGGAATGGTTTAAAATAGGACAAACGTCGTTAAGAAGTGAGAAAATTGTAGAGTATAGAGAGAGATGAGGGAGAAAGAAAGTCGGGCTGGTAAAGAAACGATCGATGCCAAGAAAGCTCCACAGGTCTCCAGACCAAAGTCAACTGGGGTCCAAGACCAAGAAAGTACCATACAGGAGGCAGGAGGACAAGAAATAATCTACTCTTTAATTTGATATGCAAAGAGAAAATTAGGGAAGGAAGTATCAATAGAAATGAAGTTAGAATTAAGAAGTGTAAGTGTAAACAGGGAAGGAGAGTTTTAAATGAGACCACAAATCGGGATTTACTTTCACCTGTCTTTGTCTCCCAGTACGGGAGGATCTTATAGCAGACGCCTCCTGTACATAAATTAAAGGCGTCCTTGTAATAAGACCAACTCCTGTCTTTCCTAACCAAGTTTTCGTCTTTATTAGGGTTTCCGGGGTGAACCAGGAACTTGGGCTGCGTTGGGGACAACGTTAGAGTCTTGTCATAAATCCTAAAGAGCGACACGCTTTCCTGGAAATATGTGAAAGTCCCCGTCTCTTTCGATTTGTTACTCGACTCATATTAACCAGACTTCCATGCTATGGATAGAACCAAAACCAACCAAGTTGTTCTAACGGAATGAGATGAAAGTTAAGTCTATGTGTTCCTCCAACGTTCATACGCATGGACTTTCTCCAAGAAGAATAGGAGGAATTGACTGACAGTGGAACTTCTCGAGGTGTTTCATTCAGGGTCATCTCTCACAAAAACAAACCTACAGGTGTGCTAGAATCCTAGAGGTACAGAATTTTCTTTACAGAATGCCGATCCAGGAATGAACTCTGGACGAAACAGTACGATTTATTGGGTGGAGAGATAAAGAGGTGCTTTCTGCGTATTAACAAGAAATTTTTAATTTTATAAATTTGGTTCGAGACACAGATCTCACTTATGTAGAGATATGAAAAAAGTTGCAAACTGAAATGACTGGAATTGATTTATGAACCCAAAAGCTAAAGCTACGTTGAGTTGATCGGAAAGAAACAGGTCAAGTAATTCCATTGTGAACATGAAGAGATGCGTGGACTCATGTGTACGTAAAAAGTCTGACTGAGTTTTCACTTTTTGGAACGAAGTTGGTCGTTTAGTTTGGAAGCACAACCCGTTGGTTCGTTGATTCGTTGGTTGGTCGGAAGTGAAATGCTTGAGTAAAAGGGTCAGTCATGAGTCAGTTGGCAGAAACGGACTGGGTTTCCATTTCCTCTATTCCTAGATCCCAGATGACCATCACTTCTTTCCCCGCCGCAATCCCAATAAAGTAAATGTAAAGGGACAACAGCTGCTCCGACCTCAGTTTACGTCCTTCTAACCCTTCACCACTTCCACAAAGCTCTAATTAAACCCATCGCCCAGACTGCTCACAGAGCTCATCCGTCGCTTTAAACAATCCTACACCGTATTACACCATTAACACCCTTGTAAATCTATCAGACATTTGTTCAGAATTTAATATAATCAAACCTCCCAGGAATTGACAATTCATAATTTATTTAATTTATTTAGTTCCGCCAATTCCCAACCCACCTTGTCAGTCGTTCAAGTCTAACAAGTAGAGATTGGTTCAATGACTCTGGCTTTGAACACTATGTAAATTTGTTCCTATCGCCAGAGTGACCATTCGTGGGTCAAATAAAAAGCAAATAGCTATTCTCTTACAAGAATACACGGTTACTTGATTTTACTAGGGAATTAGTAATACTAGATACAAATGTAACGAGCTAATTTTGATCTAAGTGCATTCTTGAACCACCCTTAACAACTATTAACGTAGAAAACTGAAATAAAAATCTTGGGTTAGAATAATATGGCAAAAAAAGATCGGTAATAAGATGTACGATTTGACTTTTAGTGGAGAGGAGGTCGCTCTAAAAAATTGTCATGGAAAGGCAGGGAGCAGAATATGGGTTCCTGGTCCTAGGTCGGTCCTGGGATCCCCCCATAAAAGCATCTCATAAAAATCTCTCAGTCTCTCTTCTTTTAGTAATGTTCTAGTCAGGTCGTTAAAATATGACAGGTCTTTATATGACTTAATTACACTTTTCTCTCTCTTTATGGCTCTCACTCAGATCACCCGTTTAGTGCCGCGATGACATATCATTACATTATGGCTCATAAGTGCAAGTAAATGCCTTCCTTCCTTCAGCACCCCCTACCTAAGTAGTACGACTACTTCTATATCTACGTCCTGTCGCAAGAGATATGGACATAAAAATTTGGAGTAAAAAATATTTTGCGACCAAAGACCCACATTTGACTTTCACTCTCAACCCAAAAACACACCAACATGTCTTTATGTCTCAGCTTTGTCTATGAATATACTGCAAACCTCACCATTAAGTATTCTTTGAATATTCAACGAGGAGAAAATTGTGCACGAAATGTGTAATATTTCTAATGACGGTCATCAAGTGTTGACACCAGTTAAGCATAAAAAAATTGATCAAATTCGACTGCTAAGTAAAATGTCTCAGATATCTGATCTAGTACAGGCCTCACTATATTTGCACTTTCATTATGTCTCATGAACATGTTATTTTAAAAAGAAAATACTTGGAATCGGATAAAAGTAAAAATTGATGATTGTTTTCCACTTACCGACAACTACGAGGCGGTCCGTCTTAACATCTGTCAAAAATTCTGGAGCATCGGTCGTGACTTCACAACTGTAGATTGCTGACATACTGAGGTCAACCTTACGCAGAGCCAATTGGGTAGCATTTGATTGCTGCAACTGTAAATTAAGAGAAAAGGGATTTGTTTCAATTCCAAGCCCTTCCTTCATTTTGAGCACCAACCTGTCAACTCCTAAGATTAGTTGAGCCATTTAGGAATGAAATTAATATCTGGGAACTAATGCGAAAATATCTAGAGACTAGGTCTCGTAAGTGCGAACCGGCTTTAACCTCATGTATCACCCACTCACACCCCCAAACCACACACACGTCAACTAAATAATTACTTAATAACATTTTATAAAATTGAGTTATTTATTTTCGCCACTAGTGTAGTTCCTAGTACACAATTTAACGCAAACACTGGAATAACACAGTGTGGTTCAAAACCACTTACCCAACTCCCGTTGAATTATTGACAACAATAGCTCACTAAATCCAAGTAAAATTATCTCCAAAGTGTAGATCTCACTTTTTCTGATAACCACGTGGTATTGCTACACATGAGGTGTGAAATGTTATGAAGTCTCTTATACCCTGAGTAGGAATCGGGTACTTTGAAACAAAATCCAAAGGAGTTGTGAGTCTAATCGTAAGTGGAATAAATACAGCTAGAAATCATCCTCAAACCCTTGGCATATCGGCTTTAGTAATCTTGAATTCAAAATCCTCCTGTCCTCTCCAAGATTTATGAATAATGTTTATACTCTACAGAATACGAATCAAAGGGATGCGTCCAATCGATTCCATTCAAGTGTATGTGTGTACGTAGGTGAGTAAGCAACTTGTCTTTGTCTTAGAATGACACTCTGAACATGAATATATTGTTTGATTGCTCAATGGACCAAGGAACAACGCGTGAGAGGAAGGAGAGTAAACTCAAAAATACGATCTGTGGAAACAAATACATCAATTCTATTTATGTAGTGGTTTGAACTTGTAGACTTAAGCATTGATGCATTTCAAATTTTGTCCGGAAATCATTTGCCAAGAATTCAAGATTGACTTTCTTTATTGCGCCAAGTTTGCAAACGTTTGCCAGAATATGATTCGATATTTTTAAATTCTAGTTCTCCTGAAAAACAAGAAGTAGCATGCATGAGAAACTGAATTCACTAAGATTTTCAGAAGGAATACCATCCAAATGTAAAATTGTCATCTTTCCAGAATAATAAGAATAGGTTAGTCCGGGTCACAAATATAGAGCTCCGTGACAGCTTGAATTGCTGTTTATTCCTCATGCCCACCATTATGTATCTGATAGTAAAGTGAAAATATTTTACGGACGAATTACGCCGTATTGTTTTTAAAATGGAAAGTCCGAAGTAGGGTGTCTATTTGACATTGTATATTGAGAATGTAACTTTGGACAGAATGAGTTGTGGTGCAGACTACGACATAGGTGGGTGAAGAGTGACGTTCATTGCCTCACGGGAAGAGAAGAGATACCCCTTACAAATTTACTTTCCACAATTGATTGAGCTTTTAAGTGTAATATCGGTCAAATCGTTGTTTCCGTTGGAATGTTGGAGAGAAGAGAAAGAGAGAAAGGGAAACAGAAGGGTTGGTGGCAGCGGTGGAGTTGTATGTAAGAAAATAAAGAGATTCCAGCACGTATTTCCTGGGAATTGTACGTTGGCAATAAAACGTCCAAGTAACGTCAAGGTGAGTAAGAGAGCTTGCACGTGTGAAGAAAGGGAAAAGTTGTGGGGGAAAGAAAGAAGTAGAAAAAAAGAAGAAAGTTTTCCCTTTGATACAGTTAGAAGGTTTACATTCCTCCCGTCCGCGTCCACCACCCGTACTTACTTAGTCCGGGTAGAAGTAAAAAAAACGAAGAAGAAAAGCCGTTATTACTCTTGGTTTGTGAAAGATTGAGATTCGGTCTTTCCTTAAGATGTGGATGCCCGGATGAGCCGAGTACTTGCCCTCACTCTAACCTGGCCGGTATCCGATTCGGACTAGCAATTCCATAGGAATCCTGCCTTCTTTCACAGGGGACAGTAGTCGAATGTCAAATTTTGATCAACACCGGTCACTAATATAATATTCCTAATTCAAATAAAGTCATTTGGGTGTAGCATATTGGCACAGGCTGTCCTTTCCTAATCCGCCGTGATTGTTCGGTCAGAAAATGGTTACCAGCGATGAGGTTCTTGCCCGCTAGAATTTTTTCCACCACTAGGGAAACATTTTCTAAGCCAAATATCAAATTCAGATAAAGTTACCATCCACAAAGGTGTCAATATCATACAACGAATGAGAATTAGTAAATGAAACAGAAGTATGGGAGCAAGGTTTCAGGAGTAACTTTACTGCAAGTGCAGGAAGGAAATTTGAATTGAAAATGAAAAACTAACATGTCAAATGATTTTTTGAATTTTGAAAAGTCTATGGAAGACTGTTTTACAACAGCTTCAATTGTCACATGTTATCCCAATCCTCATTCCTCAACGTCATTTAACTCAATGTAGCTTCGAAAGGTGGTCTTTCGTGTGAACATCACACAGCATGGGCTCAGAAAACGCTGATCGAGTGATGAAGCCCCATTTTAAAGTATTCCCATGCTTATTTTGTGCAACTCATAAATCGCACTGAAAACCTTAAAAATAATTTTATAAGCCGAGGAAAGCTTTATATTCGCAGGCCGGACATGACCCGAATTAACTAATGCAGGAAGTTAAATTGACTTTAAAACTGACATCCGAATACGGTCCCTTGTGACTTGAGCGAACGGAGAGAAAGCTAACTGGATAGTATGACTTGTCGCGTTCTGACGACAACTCTCAGGTTGAGTCGGAAGACGTTGATCATAGAAATGCTCACTTGAAGGGATTCTCAACGAGTCATTTTGAACATCTTCTAATGGTTCGCACCGGAGGAATTCCTTCTTATCCGACTCTCCTTCCCGCACAGAGCTTTTTGTGGAGGAAATAGCCCTAAAGAGACATTTCCCTCCCGTTTCCATTGTATAATTATCAAGTAAGGAAGTAATTTCTGATACCCGGGCATCAGCTGCTATGCCCGGGCTCTAGTCCTCAGTTCATGCCGTAAACCTTAGCATATGAGTGAACCCATATCTAACCAACTCTCAACTTTATTCCGGCCTTTCTCCTCACTTTGAATCAATCCAAAGAATTCTGATTTTAAACAATCTGTGACGAGAAAATAAAGAACGACGAATATAAAGCTCCGAATGCTTTATTAAAACTAACTTTTCAAATTATTACCAAAAACATGAGAGCGGTGTAAAGGTGAGGAGTGCCAATCAATTCACTAATTGAACGTATGTTCTCAATGGAATCAACTCAATTTGTACAGTTGAATACAAGTGGAATAGTTTTAAATCCCTTATTCATCCCTACTTCAAACTTGAGACATTGGAACTGCTGAATGGATTTTACAGCAATAATTACCGTAAAACTTCAAAGTCAACCTCGATTCGAGTACTAGCTCGATCGCCATTGTAAAGTTTTGATAAAGCCACGGATTTTCATTGCGTGTGGGCTGATTCTTTTACCTTCAAATCTGAGGCTCAACTCAGGTTGATGGTCGCCCAGCACAGGTGGTGACGGGTACCCTATCTCGGCAATAACATTATTCAAAGTTTACTGCACGTATTCCGTGTTTGTATGTGCATTTCATCCGAATAGAAAGAAGTTTCCAAGTTCCCAATATTTGACGATAGTTTGGCAACAAAATAATCAAAGTCATTAAATTGGAGTCGTCGTTAAGCCAAAGAGGGTTTGATAGGGATGAATCAGTGAGGAAGAGAGATTGGCGATAAGAAAACGATGTGTGTGTTTAATGTTACTAGAGTTGTAGAAGAATGGAAAAACAAAGACGCTAAAAGGATGGATTTCAGTGCACAAAGTAAGATTAGACCAAGAGGCTCAATCTGAAGCCCTTCAACTTGACTCTCATTTCAATTCCTCCTAACAAGATTTGACTCAAAACGTTCTTCCGAATTCTGTTCAGATTCCCTGGAACTGGACGGACCTAGTGCTGCTGCTCACGCTTTAGACACATATCCCGTTGTGCTGGTCAGAGCTCCATCCCATTCCACTGCATGCGATACTGCTTTGTACTCCGCTAACTGACCTATAATTAAGTGCTTGCATGCAAATGAACACATGTGATGTTTGGATGGGAGCCGAATTCATAGGACGGAGCCAAAAATAAACGGGATCGAAAAACAATCCATACTCGGGATCTTTGTGAATGTGTTTCCATTATCTCCTAGTAAATTTGAAGCAATGGTTTGACTTCACTGGTCCAATACAAGCAGATCTTCTGTGTAAATAAAGCTTTACCACTTTTGAATTTGATAATGTAACATTTTGGAGTTCAAATATTATTTTATCGCATTTCGTCGTTTTATTAAAGGTGAGGGCACACACTTTATGGAAAAATATACGCCGTTGGAATTAGCTGGATTTTTTATATGCTGTAGCCTTTGGCATCCTGAACAACTTTCGTGAAGGTGCTACCCCCAGAGAAAAGAGTCTAACCGTTTGGCCGCTAAAAATACACAGGTGGGCGTGCTCAATGACTTACAAGCCAAAGTGAAAGTCACTGTACCCCTTGTGAAGTCATTTAAAGATATATTCAAATTTCTTCTACTAGGTGTACCTTCCGTAGGCAAATATAAATGTTTGCGAACGCGACGACAATTGAATATCAATTAACTAGCTATATACGTAGATATTATCTTCAAATGTTTGTTCATGAGCCAAGGACCAGGTGATTAGGTAATAAATCTGGGTCGGACACCTTGAAGTTTACACTAGTTGGTTCTTGTAGTGAAGGAATCAATTGTGACTGGGAAGATTGTCGTATTATTACATAATCACATGTGTGAAGAAGACAGGGTGGCGTTGGCGGGTAAGAGAAGTGACTTGGGACGGCGGGTTTTCTTGTGAAGAAGACGAATAGAGAGACTGGATGGGCTCAGATATCACAAAGGCATCGGAGCGACGAGGATTTGAGTCTAGCATTTCATTTCAGATTCTGTTTCAAGTCGAAATGGGCATTCCATGGCCTGAGAAGGAACGGGAATGAAAGAATGTTAGAAGAGGATGAAATATTATCCTGGTTCACTCTCACAGACAAGAGAAATCCGATTGGTGATGGCGAGTGGACGTGAATGAATTTAAACCGGAGAACCACCAATGTTTTAACCATTTAAATCATCCTTCTTCCTTCTCCTTACAACATTCTACAACATATGTACGTTCAAGAATCACTACGAACAAGCACATTGTCCTCATCTATTTTTTGGACACCGGGGACAAAATCAACCCCTGGAGAATCCAATTTCAAAAGGTAAAATTAAATTGTTTGGAAAGTTTATTGTAAAGTGGAATTTCAGTCTTATCAAGTTTCATCCAATATTGGCGTAACAGAACGGTGCTAACCATAAATTGAATCAGCTCTACGTCCAAAATCCTTTCGGTAAATACCAATGATGCGATTGTGAAGGCACTCATTGGCACCGACTAATCGTATTTAAGATCCAGCATGCTCTTGCTCCAAAAGAAATTAGCCACAAAATTGTTAACGGCTCAGAACTATCAATACACATATAGTAAAAGAATTACTCGTATTTCAAAAAGCGGTGTAATATAATATAAAATTTCCTCGATTTGCCCAAAAGTGTTCAAAATTTGCAGGAAATTAGGGGGAAGAATATTAGGTCAATGAATTTGTGATATTTTCACTTTTTTGGCAAGGTACTGAAACCTTGTTTCTACATATATACTGCATTTGGCTTAGCTGAGTCCTAATTCTCATCATTTTTACCCTTACTCTGAACCGGTAGCTGGGAATGTTTGCTCACAAGTAAGATTCGTTTAGGTATTTTCTCTTATTCTGTCTCCTACTCGCTCTACAGTTTTCTTTTCGGCTTCTCCATTCAATTTACGACAGTTTTTCTCCTTGTGAGCTCAGAACGTGCTCCTACGTACATTTCCCTGACATTCGGAACCCTTCCTCACTTTATGATTCCTCACATCACCTTTCCTTCTCTCTCCAATGTTAGACATATCGCTTTCTCCCTAAAAATGTCCCCTTTCAATTCCGTGAAGGGAAGTGACATCGTTTTTGAATTCTTTCTAAAACTGTGTATATAGGAGAGTCGTACCGAATCCGATTCCATTGCACTGTTGCTCCTTAAGTCGTTCCTTACACAATGGGAGTTGAGAGGAACAATAAAAATATTCGGTGCAGAAAATGACAAATGCTTGAAGGGAAGGAATGAGAAACATTGTGAGAAAAAAACGGAGACTGTGTTCAGTTGAAAGGAAAGGCGGGGAAAGTTTACACATAAAATCAACTTGGATTTTTCTCGGCAGTGACTCAAGGGAGAAACAAAACTGAGAGAGAGGTTGGGTTGACAAAGGAAAAAATCTTAAGAGAAAATGGGTGGGTCCATGCAAACTGTCTGATTCCTGTCAACTCATTCATAGAAATGGATTCTCGGAGAGAAAAGTACACATTAGTTTCATTTAACTCTGAATGGACACGGAAGCATTTCAAGTTGAGATTTCAAAAGAGAACATGAGGCGGCTCAAAATGTACAAATTTCTTGAGGCATACGCAGACTAGTAGAACCAACCAGCAATTCACTCGAATATGTACATAGATTCAAGCGTTTGAACGGAACCACCATTAAGATAAGAATGAGAATAACTCATAGATATGTATATGCCAAGGGTATTTCCTCAAGACTCCGAATTCAAATTTCAGAGGGACTACATACGTACACATGTAGTTCGGGAATGTGCATAACATTGTAACAACCATGTAAGTTCAACATTGAACCCAAACCCATATCATTCTTCCCAATTCAGTTGAACAATGGATTTTCTATTTCGCTTACTATATTTTTTTTGCAAAGCCAGCACCAATTTAATTCTTCCTGAGACGAAGAAGAGCTTCAAACCAGAGGGGATAACTGATCGTAAGTCTGTCTAACACGATGCGGTGTAAGTCGTCCATGCGAGCTCGCTTCTGCTAGGCCATATTTAACCCAAAATGTTTTAGCAATTACGACCAATTCAAAACTACTCAGAAATGGTTTTAGCAGAGGCTTCTATCGTTGACTGTAGTTGTATTCCAAAATTTATGCAAGCATGCCTTACATTCAAAATGAAAAAAGTACAAAATACAGTCATTTCCATCGCAATTGTGAACATCTTTCAATTGAATCTACAAGTGTTTAAGGAAATATAAATAAAAACTGAGTAATTCCACTTACATCGACTTCTAGCCCTGGGAAGTCGAATACTTTGACAGAGGGTGACTCCTTTGGCGTAAACCGATAGAATTCTCTTGGCCCTTTGTACCACTTGACTGTGTACAAGAGATCTGTACCCAGGTCATATTTGCAACCAAGGATCACAGGTTCACCGGCCTTTGGATACCGAGGGATTTCAAGTCTAACGTTGAGTGCTCTTCCATCCTTGTCTAATCGACCTTCCCCACCTTCCAAAATACCTGAAACCAATAACAAAAACAAATGGGTGTAGAGCATACAATTACATTTTTCAATTTCAACGTCAATGTCACTTAATCTACCAGTTCAGTTAGGTATGCAGTAATTAATATCCCGTTTTCGACAGAGAACCAGAACCAATTACATCAGGGATTGAACTCTCGTAGAACCCGAGACGTCAAGAATTCTGTGTGTCACAACCTACAACCTACTAATTTGTGGTCGCATCAAAATTACCCCATGCACAACTGTAAAAAATATGCATGTAGGTCACCATTGTAATAGCAAAGGCTTCATTGAGAAATGGAAGTATATTAAGCCTGGAAATGAAGTGGAGAGCTATATTTTCCAAATTACGCACGCACTCATTGAGCAATTATGGGGACAATGGGAGAGAGAAAGTCATTGTCAAGTCCACCCATAGCGTCTTTTCTCTTGAAGAAAGTGGAATGTGGAAATGATTTTCTTCCTTGAAATTATTTACAAATATAAACTTGGCTGTTGAGCCCCAGGCGGGGAGGATAATTGTTAATCGATGGAATGTGAGAAAGGAATGCAGAGTGGTTGTTGAGAATAGCGGAAGAAAAGGAGAGAAGAAGAGAGAAATCGAATAAAACGAAGTCGGGTCGGCACTATGAACGGCGTCACGGACTCCCAATTTTTTTCAAAAAAAGGCGGGAGGTGACTCCTGAATAATGGTCAAGGCGGAAGGAACTGTTTCTCATTGAATCCTAGGAGTGGACAATGTATGTACAATGTACATTTCATGTACATATGTACATGCTTTTGCAACAATCTAATAAACATACCAGGAACGCTGTCCTCCGTATGTGTGTTTGGGAATGACAGGAGTGCAAAGTCACTCATGTTCTCCCGAACTTCCAACTAAATCCCCGAAATCCGAGTGGAGAGGAAAAGAGCTTCGGAAATGTATCATATGTAACTACTGGGACATGTGTACTCCATACATGTGCACAGTTTCAGCTCTTTCTATATATTTTTATTTTCTACTATATTTCATGCTTGACTGGGCTTTTCTTTTTGGACAACAAAATTTCAAACCAAGGATTTGGAATGGTAAGCCTTGGAGAAAGTCACTTTCTCCCATATTTCGAAGGGGGTACTCGTAGGCACAGGTCTTAGACCGTAGGCATTCAAGTTCATAAAACATTAGTGTCAAGTTTCATCGACCTTCCATGTACTTAGTAACCGATAAACCGGCCTAACAGTAGTAAAACTAAAGTCAATTATTATGTTACTGGAAAGAAATTCGACTGTTAGAATAACAATTCATCTTGGATTATAGAGAATTGGATTGTTTTATATAAGAAAAGTTCAATGAATGGCAATAACACTCTATTGGCTGAGTTTGACAGGAAGAGTCAATTCATGGTTGGATTAAAGAAAGAGTTCCATAGACGAAGTGTTGAATTATAGAGGAAACATTAATTATTGACCACTGATTTGCATAGCAGCCTTGAACTGGACCCACCAAGTAAAATCCATTAGGTTGTTAAAATAAATAGTAAATGTGCAACTCATGGGAATCATGAATTCCTATTTGCTACTCCAACCAAATATTGGCAAACATGGGTTTTTGGAGTCTTCTCCATACATGGATTCAGGATTGTGGACGGAGGAGTATAGAGAGGCGGTAAAAAGTGTGAACGTATGAATAAGAGTTGGAAATCACAATGTATTACTCGGAATACCCGCATCCTCACGGAACTTTGCCACGGATGGAGGAACATTGGATTGGATTGGACAGAGTTTGAGTTGAGAATCATCGACGTAATCAAAATTTTCTATCCCAAAAAGTTGAATTGTTGAAGTAGAAAGTATAGGGATATATGGAGTTTTTCACCGGGCGGGTTGTACAAGTCAGTCTTGATCAGAAAGTTTTTATGGGTTAGAATATGCTTCATGAGATAGGGGAAAAGAAAGAATCGTCGTTTGTGAACACAATTTCGTTGAAATTCCATGACTTCTCTCTTGATCCTCTTCTCTTCTTCCTGTCATTCTCGTCTTACGACTTGGAGTGTGGTAAGATTCAGTCAAGTCACATGAAGAAGAAAAAGAAGAAGAATCAAACCCAAAAGAGTTTTTATATCGTCCATTCCATTGCCCTGCATTACAACTACTACTCTCAACTCAACTCTGAACTGGTGAGTGACTTCGTCACTTCACGGGTGAAAGGAGAAATTGATCTAATTTCTTTTGAAGAAAAAAGTAATCGTTCGAGCTAATCTTGAGTCAACTTATTTCAAATTCCAAGAGTAATCGAAAACCCTTCAAACCCCTTTACTTCTTCCGCTCTTTCCGTTTCTCTCTGCTTTTTCATTATGTGAGCATTTCACAAATCAATACGAGGAAGTCTAACCACTCTTCATACACATGTACATTATATCCATAACTTCATACTTTCCTACACATCCTTCAGTCCCACGTAATTAGCAAAGTCCTCAGGCTATGGACTTTGGTTCGGTTGAGGTAGTGCGGTTCCCGATTATGGGCCACAGGATTCGCTAGGTAAATAGGGTTCTCTGGATGTTTGCACAGGCAGAAAAGGGGAACTATTCTGTATAGGGTGAAAATTCGGAAATAGAAATATCCTGGATTCCCGTTTTGCTGAACGAGAACATGACATATGTATACAGAATATTATTATTTTTTATTGAATTCTCTGCAGATATTCAGCTCCGCCGCCTGTTTCATTAAAAATGCTAGTTAATTTAGAGACACCCTGCCAGGAGAAGTTTGAAGGGCAAGTTGCAAGACCTCTTCGAACCATAGTAATCTAAATTTTGTCTTCTCAAGGGATCGAACCTCCAACATTACAAGACAGTATGGTACTCTCTTCATTTTCATTTGGAAGATTACATCCAAGTGGTGCGCTGACTCGAAGGATGAAGAGTTGTGTTGATTCTTCCTTGATTTCTGTTCGTTTTTTTTGGAAGACGAGTCAGGATCTATTCAAGTCGATCAGTATGGCCAAATACAGGCGGGATTTTAAGTAACGTTAACGGAACGCAACACAGCCCGAGCAGTAAGTGACAACTTGTGTGGAACACAAAAGCCTCGGGAGCAATAAATTATTTTCCAGATAAACACAAACAAAAGCCTTCCTTTGATTTGGAATTCCTCTGCTATTCTTTGCCCGAGCCTGACTCACTGAACCCATTTCCCCTCCTTAGTTCCCTTTTATCAGGAAGGAAGGAAGTAGTTGGGATTCAGAGTTTGAGGGGAAAAGAGAAGAACATATACATATGAATACAGGCAACTAGATTTTTATACTTAGGGTTTTAATAGCTTCAATTTAACTGTGAATATTCCTCAAACTTTGCACTGCTGGCAACCCTTCATCGTATTCATAAAAATGTAAATGCGATTTACTTAAAATTCGAAACAGTCTCCACTTTTATGACACGCCAGCATTGTACAAGAATAATTTCAATGACAAATTCCACTGAATTTGAAAAAGAAAAGCTCGTCCAATGTATGCCTGCATGTATGCATAGGAGCAGAAACACCAGTATGTACGGGTATTTAAATGTTGGAACTGCTGGGGTTCGTATTTGGAGAAAGCAAAAGGAAAAAGGCATGGGACTCGTTCGAAGAGGCTCAAAAGAACTGGTCGGATTTCCCTGCTCTAGCCTATAAATTTATAACAGCAGGAGATGAAGGATTCGATAAATGGGATTTCGGCAGCCTTTAAATCTGCCAAGTGCAAGGAATCCAAACTATTGCACATGGATTCATAGGACACGCACAGACAACACACTCACACCCCTCCAATGTCCTCCTCTTCACGCAAAAAAGGAAGGAAGACACATCAAGTATACCAAAGGATACATCCAGACGACACAGGGCCCTTTCTGACTGCACAACATGTGACAAAAATAGAAAAACAACGGATCGTCTTTGTTTCTAAAAACTTCGGAAATGATTATTTATATTTTGAAACGTTATTTCAACTTGGCTAAGAAGTCGTAAGGTGTGAAAAATTATGCTTGACCTCTTATTCAAAGTTCCAAGAAGTGTTGGTGTTTAACATACCGTTCTGAATATGATTTTAAGGTGTAGTGGTCCGTTTTCATGCAATGAATCAGAGAAAACTACGAGTAACTGGAGAAGCGGGCAGAGTTAGTTAGCTTGGTCATGCGATTGTGAAAATTAACTGTTTCCGAAGCTCATGAAAAGTCATACTTTGAAGGTCATACTCTCTACACCTTAAACTCCATTTTCATTTTTTAGAAAACCCGGCGGTAGAAGTCTCAAAATTACTTGTTCGAAGTCAATTCAATGGCGATGGTTTGTAATTATGGAAAGATATACAAGTACGAATTTAAAATTGATATTCCAATTACATTGGTTTTAGCTCAGAAGTGAGAAAAGAAATTATGGTTTCTAGGGATGTTCACATTATACAAGGAAAATATTCATCACACTAACACAATAATGACACCAGAGACTTACGTAACACTGAATTGTCAATAATTGATGATTTCAGTAGTCGTTTTCTGAAATTTTCGTTCAAATGTTCGAAAGGCTGAACGTTAGATGAAATAGCGCCTTGACCTGACCTTCTGTTCTACCTTAGGACGTAAGATGTGTCCAGTAAGTTTCTAAGAGGATGTGCACACATGCAAACAGGATTTAGATTCCATGTACAATAACATAAGTGTGAAAGGACTTTCTCCGGGTTTATCTTGAAAATACGATGTTTCCTTCATTGCACAATGTGTTAAAGGGTTGGGCAATCTAATGTACACAAAGGGAAAGGAAAGCAAAGCTATGTTTTGTACGTTCAGACTCTAAGCATTTGGTTTGAAGTCAGCGGACTAACCCATCTAGCCTTGCTTCTGATATATTCGCAATTCACACTCAACGCAGCAGACAAATGGAAACGATCAACACTTAATCTGAAGCGTTTTGGAAAAGATTTCCGCCGATTCCTTCGACTCCCGGACGACTACACACACCCCCTCATCTATCTTTCTATCCCCGTATAATCTTTTTTCTCTCCTTTTATTGGATTCCATTCCTATTTGCTATTGCTCCCGCTCACTCCTTCGTCAGTATTTCTCCTACTTTTTTATTCACTCGCCCTCTTATATATGTCTCAGCAAGCATGACATTGATTTTTCTTCCCAACCCATCCATCCATGTAAGGAAGAGACGAAAAATGTCATTCGGCTTAACATAGGGATTTTGACCAAACACTGTACACACACAGGGTGGTTCTCAATGGCTTACCCCCTTCGGCCCCCCCCCCTTCCATGATCGGATGAGAAAGAAATGAGGAAGCATTTTCAGAGAGCTGGAATTTTAAGCCAAACCAGAGTAGAAAATTTCAAATTATGAACCTCAACTTTCTATGTTCTTGTCTTTTTCAAGCTTCGAATTCCACCTTGTCGGGAATTGAATTTCCTTAGTATTGGATTACAATATTTTCAAAAAAACAATATCTCAACATTTTAGGCTTTGTTACGGTGGTGCAGGTTAAAATGTGTGAACCACCCTACACATGGAGTGGAAATACTGACAGTTTAAGCACTACATAGGTATTTTGAAATAATTTGGATGGTTCTTTTCATAGAGATTTGATGTTGCGATTAGAGAAAGGAAGGAAGTGTTTATGGTCCATGGTGTCAGCCAAATGTTGCGGGGTGTAAAGAAAATAAAGTGTTGATTGCCGGTTCAATTGGAGTGCTTTCTGCCACACATGCACACAACAATGATCATTATCTTAATGCAATTGGAGTTAATCGAAGAAAGCTAGGAATGGGTGGATCGGTCAGGGAAATCCTAGAACTCCTTTCTTCTCTGCTGTGGTTTTCGGCATGGAGGGAAAGAAAAGCAAATTGAAGAAAGATTTTACGTCGTGATTCAGCCAGTGGAATGGAACCACTACCACGATCACCAGCTTATATATTTTTTATAGGAAGAAGGGAACTTGTAACCGATAAAGCAGAAATCAAATAAATCTTGAAGGAAGAATGAATAATTCATAAAGTGAGTTGTCTGTTGAGTCAACTATGTCTACTCTTCGGGTTATCATCATGACTTGTTCTATCCCCGTGAACTATCATGCCATGATCGCAAAGCCAGTCACAACTAAACATATATGTTACAGACCATTTCTTGAATGTCACAATTCTTCAAGTCCTTGGCCGATCGATACTCTTCCAATTGAACCATAGAATTTCAAAGACTTTTCATTGTTAGCTGGTCTATGCTCAGTCCATCATTTCTAACGATAGAAACAAAAAAAATTGAACATTATGAACAAGAAGAGCTAGGAATATGTTTTCTGGTACGATTTTACCATGTCCTTAACACAGGAATAGAATACATATAATGTAACGTAATCTAATGCTGTTACATTCTTCCTTTACTTCCTTCCTTCCTGTTTATGACACGTCCACTTACATTCGATTATTTTGTTTGAACAGAACCGCTCATGGGAATGGAGAGTGGTGGTCATAAAATAATACTTATCTTGGTCATTCTGTGGAATACGTACAACGTCCAATGAGAAAGTGAAAGTGGAGAAAGGAAGGTGATCAAGTCTACAAGACAGACTCCACATAATATCCAAGAAACTCGAATGTCGGTCGGTCTAAACATGCCAATAAGTAGGAACTGTGTGAGTGTAAAAAAAAGTTAGTGTGACCCGCACACTAAGCCCTTTCACCCTGAGTGAATTTAAGGATAAACTGGGTAAATAATATAAATCTGACTTAACTGCATGGTTCCAAATAAATTCTATATATGCTGCCAGATCAGATGTCGTCGCTGTGACTTGGTGGGATGACGTATGGCGTGCATTTAGTAAAAAAAAATAAAATAGAATGTGGGGACAGAATGCGTCATTGAGAATTACATGCGTCGTGATCGGGACATTAATTTAATCTCATGATTGCTCTTCCCGGAAATTTACTGGAATAGTTAGCCTCAGGCTAAAATGAACTGATTAAGTTTCAAAGTCTACCTTTATAGCATGCACATAGAAATTAACCCTCAATCAAAAGTCATTATGTGGCTATCGATTTAATTATTAAGCGGTGGTGGTAAGTATCTCCTATGGCGGCGTTTGATCCCACGTGCAAATATGGCTTGGACGACTGTTTTAAACCGACATTCCCTCCCTGATTACATATTTTCTGTATTAATAGGATGCCCCGAGCCAAATTGAAAGGAAATGTCCATTCTCTTCTCTTAGTCTTCAAATTATGATCAAATTATAAAAAAGTGACGTGTTTGCTAAACTACGGCTATAAATTGTAAAATCTTAAGTTCCCTGATTATGAACGTAAATAAGAAGCAAAATAAGAGTTATATATTCTCAACTGCATAGTTCTTTATACAAAGAGACCCTGGAGGCAGTAAATTGTAGACTGGTCGGAGATAGTATTTGATTGTGGAGAACATAGGGGGGCCAAAGTTCATTGTTTCCGAGAGTACCTATCTCTTGTCTGTCCTTTGCCAAAACTTTGTGCCCAACAAGGTTGTAAAAATGGTTTATCTCAGCTGACTCAGACTCAGGGGACAAAGTATAAAATCTAATTTGCTTTCTACTGTTTATAAAATGAAACGCGACCGACCTTCTTTCTCCTTGCACTACTGCCCTCATGTGTTAGGAACTACACTATACAAAAGACTGTCGGTCGGTCCAC
>JAQGCA010000841.1:0-22304 GCA_034698945.1 Protaphorura quadriocellata
GGCTTGGCTTCAAAACCGAAGTAAAAATCCAAATTTTCTCAGAATTGATTTAAAAACCGCTAACTAATCAAATTCTGGAGTCTTTGTGATTGTCTGAGATAATATTAAAGTGTCAATACTTCAAAATTTTGTAAATTTTCTAATTGAAATTTCAGACGACTCAAAAATACGTATTTCCCGGCTAGCTGCTCTATGCTCCGAGAGAGTAGTAACTACGATAGTAAATATGAGAGGAGAGTTTGCTTGCCAAATTGATTTGCAATGTGTGTAGAATTGTTCAGACTAAAAAAAATCACAGGTAAACAAAACACGTATGATAAAAGATGCGTCTTACGTTCGAATGGAAGTATTGTGACTGACAAGGGACACTTTCAATATGCGACCAGCGCCCGGGAGCACCTATCTCCCTCATACTTTATTAACGTGGGGAAATCATTATTGTGTTCCACGGGTGTTAGAAAATGTCACCATGACTTTTTGGTCAATTGACCTGGAATTTGATTTGTTATTGATCTTGTTGAATTTTTGTGAATCTCTTGGTTCTGCATTGAAAACGCGGTGTAGCGTGGTGGATCCGTGATAATCCGTTCTCTGCTACACGCTGTTAGAACGTTAAAAACTACTCACTGACAGCCTCCGGCTCTACAAATTAAATTGTGTACATTCGCTTATGAATGAATTGAAATTTTGAGAATTGCAAAGATTAGGGCGAAGACTTCCAGGTTAACTCGGAAATATACACTCAGATTTCGTAATATTTTTAATATGTTAGCCAGAAAATATTTTCTTAAATTCTTCGCTGTCGGATATGGTTCGTATATAAACTCCAGGTTCAAGATCTCCAATATTGTAGTTCAAAGCTGACTATTGTATTCAAATTATTTGTCTTCCACTTTTTGAAAATCACCGTATTTAAATTCTTTGTCGTGTACACATCAAAAATTATAACTGTATTCAAGAATTATTTTTCTATCCATCATTTTCTTGAAAGCCCACTTTTATCATGTATATAATTTTGCGCACGACCGTATTTTCGTTTCTGTTAATCACAATTTTATTCGTAAATTTAATTTCTTGCAAACCAGTGACAAGAAAACCAAATTCAAATCTATTTGGAAAGGCGAATGCAGTGGTAAGTTTGAAATTTTGGGGCAATATTCTTTGATATATGTTTTTTGAACGATTTTTTTTCTAATTCTATAGAAGCACCTTTCGAAAAATGGTTACTTACCCAAAACCGTAAATAATAGAGAATCAGATGGAGGAATCGATTCTGAAACATTCGCAGTCGCTATTGAGGATTTTCAATCTTCCAGCGGACTCAACACAACTGGTGAACTGGACGATGCAACCATTAAATTAATGTTGGCCTTAAGATGAGGAGTTCCTGACCGATATCCTGAAGACGAGCATCATTGGCGGACACGTTTACCAGGGATAATCCATCGTAATTTGCATGATTGAAACCGAGACCGCGGATAAGATTAATAACGTGTTAATTTTCCATGCATTAATTACTTAGGTCCACCGTGGAACAAAACTGTGTTTACCTTTAAATTGACCAGACAACCTGACAGCAAGACTCACAACCTAACGCGGAAGGAGATTAATGACGAAATGCGGAAAGCCTTCAATTTTTGGGAAAATAAAATGAATCTCATTTTTAAGAAGGCAAAAATTGGCACATTGGATTTTGAAATCCAATTTGCGAAAGAATACCATGGCGATGAATATACATTTGATAGGCCGCCGAGACCTTACGAAAACAATACTTTGGCACATGGATTTTTTCCAAACGAGGCAGACCCCTTAGGCGGTGATATTCATTTTGATGACAACGAAGATTGAAGATTTAAAGGGCATGATGGGATTAATTTCTTGCAAGTTGCGGTTCATGAAATTGGACATTCTCTGGGGTTGGAGCATTCCGCTATACCGAACGCGGTCATGTACGCGTCTTATTTTTATAGAGAAAATTTTACATTGCATGATGATGGCGTTACTGAGATTCAGGTAAATTTGTCATTCAACTATTTAATTTTAATCCGTTTGTCCTAGGTATCTTGCGTGGTATCGCAAAGTGCCATGGATGTCCTGCTTGCGATATCACACTAAACTTGCGAGGGTTTTAATATTTCGGATTAATTTCATTATCGGATGATTAATCTTAATTTCAGAGCCATTACTTGGTGAATAACAAGAATGGGAAGAAATCCTGGAAGACTCAACAGGAGCTCCGTCTCTTAAAGCGGCAGGAACGTATCAACAAAATGCAATTGAGCCTTAACAATGAATTGAAGAACCTGGATGGACGACAACTTAATTCTAAACAGCGAGGACGGTTGGTTTTGCGCCTTAACAAACGCCAGCGAAAGCTCAATCGTATGCAAGAAAGTCTCAACATAGAAAAACAGAAGATATACGGGAGAGACAACGTATAAATTAATTTAAATTTGGCGAGTTGATTTCCCATTCTCATTATTCGATATATTGTGCGTTCTTATTCTATTAATTTCTATTCATTCAACTGATTTTGCATATCTAATTTATTCCCATTTTGAGGGGCCCATTGTTTGTAAATGTTGAACTTTATTAGCAATTAAAATAAATCAAACCCAATTGCATTTATAATGTGTTATTTTAACAAAATGCAATTGGGCCTTAACAATGAATTGAAAAACCTGGATGGGCGACAACTTAATTCTAAACGCCAAGAAAGGTTGCTTTCGCGCCTTAAAAAACAGCAGCGAAAGCTCGATCAAATGCAAGAAAGTCTGAACAGACAAAAACAGAAGATATACGATAGAGACAATGTATAAATTAATTGTAAATTGGCTAATTGATTTCCCATTCTCATTATTCGATATGTTGTCCTTTCTATCTATTAATATTAATTTCTATTCGTTCAATTAATTTTGCATATCTTATTTATTCTATAAAGATTCCTACTTTGAGAATCCTATTGATTGTAAATGTTGAACTTTGTTAGCAATTAAAATAAATCAAACCCAATTGCATTTAAAATGTGTTATTTTTAATTTACAAGGTGTGCCAATAATATTTTCTTATTTTTGGGTTTCACTCGAAAACATTATATACATTTGAAATGTCGTATACTATATTTGAGGATTTTGTTCGAATTGTCAACCTAGATCAGTCTTTAATATCATGTGACCGTTTGAAGAAAGGACTATTATATCTTTCTCGGCAAGACGTATTCCAATTATTTATTAATTTGTTAACGTTTCTAATACAGATGTTACATGATACATATCCTCGAAATCTAGCCCTGGATTCATGTCCAAGAAAATATGCTAACTTTTAGAACTTTCAGAACTTCACAGGATGAAAATTTGCGAGAATATTTTTAAGGGCATCCTAGTTCGATTGCATGAGTGGACCAAATGAAAATATTTTATGAATAAATAAGTGAAGAAAAAATAAATTGAAATAAATAAATAAATAGAAGAGACATACGACGGGACGGATTCCAATTTCAAGAGATAGTTGAGTGTGTGTGACCTTAAATTATTTGTCGTAAATCTCAAGATGTATTCACTTTCACTTGCATCATATTCTCCAATATTTCGCCGTAGAGGTCTGACAAGGGATACGCCTGACATTTTTGTGGTGCATCTAATTGGCTCAGTGTTGAGGTTAAACATATCTTCATTTATTCTGGCACGCCCTCTTACTGCAGTGTGTGGAAACGGATTGTTATTGGGACAGGCTGCTCCTTTTTGCGTTCTCAATGACCAGTCTTCACAATACACTGGGTCCGGCCGTTTCCACAGGGCAGGCTCCTCATTTAATTTAAACAATGTTACAGTATTAGTAGAAAAGGTGAGTTTTGAAATATTTAATAGGAAATTTCAAAATTGAATGAAGAGAACGATATATCTGTGATTCATTTGAATTGTGTTGGTGAATTGTGTGAATGAGCTATGCACGCAGAAAACCCAGAGACTGATATCGACTTTTTGCAGTTTGACGGTAAGTTTGTAGAAATTTCCTAATTAACTCAATTGTCGCGTTCGTCCAGTCGTACAGTAACGCGGAATATAATTTAATATTACCTATTACACTCAAGTCTCAAAAAAAATATTTTAAATCAGACATAAACATGAATATATGAATAAATTGTACTTAATTTCAAAACTGGCGACGCCGGAGGTCACTGTTTCAAATAATTAAAATCTGTCTGTCTGTCGAAATCGCGTTGACCCCGTACTACCATGGTGTCCGTTGTCTCGGATGTGATCAATTCATCACTATCATTAAAGGCAACGGTTCTAACATATTTTGATTCCTTTTCCTTTAGATTTTGAAAAGAATGATTGACATTTTAAACCAACTGTTCTCTGGTCTTTCTGGTGACCATCTCAAGATTAAACATCATTGCCAGCCCCTCTAAAGACCCAAAACCGGTGAGGTCATTTCTTTAAATATTTAGATACCATTGAGACCAATATTTAGATACCATTGATACCAACATACCATTGAGAATACAAGAATGCATATTATAATTTGCTATATTGCTATTAGCACTTGATTCGAAGAGTGGTTCATACTATTTCCCTCTTTGACAGTGAGATACACGTTTATCGGACCAGTTTGTGTAAATACTTGGCTTCAGAATAGTTCATATGTTGATGCC
Source organism: Protaphorura quadriocellata (assembly GCA_034698945.1). Classification (NCBI taxonomy): domain Eukaryota; kingdom Metazoa; phylum Arthropoda; class Collembola; order Poduromorpha; family Onychiuridae; genus Protaphorura; species Protaphorura quadriocellata. Next base: position 4,658 of record JAQGCA010000841.1, read on the forward strand.
CATGTGTATATCCAGTCCGACTACATACAGGCTGGCCCATCTGTCTACGGGCTAGCCTGTATGTACTCAGGTAAACCTGTATGTACTCAGGGTAGTCCAGGTGTCTCTGGACTAGCCCGTATGTACCCGGGCAAGTACACATGGGCTAAAAATGTAAAATATTATTGAGTTCAGAGTCATACTGGTGCCAATGTAAATTCAGAAATTATAATTTTTTGCTTTTTTCCTTCCGCACCATAAGTCATCCCGCACTTCACTTTTCCATTCCCGCGAGGTGAAACAATAATTTTGTCCCCGATTTCCAAATTTTTTAAAATATTTGTTGAATATTCGGGTGAATTGCAAATATCGCAGAGGAAAGCAGAACTCATTTCCCTAATTTATGTCAAATTAATGTTTTGGAATATGAACGTAAGTGCGCGCCACTCACGAATTAGAAAGTGGACTTTTTTAGCACATCGGTCAAAATTAGACCAGTCTACCCAAAATTTTGCTCTAAAAGTTCCAAGCAGTTTATAAATACAAATTGTTATCCATCTATTATATATTACTACTACACGTATGTACGGTATACGCATGAATACTTAAATTATAGTACAGCCTTTATTGCAACTATTAGTGCGCCATTCTTCGCTGTAACATTTTACATATACTCAACAATTTTGAAATAGAGTATTTTGAGTTTCACAGATACCATTCTTGTAATCCTAACAATGTATTTCGCAATCGTTTGGACACTTAAGGTTTCAATCAATATTCGAATCAGGCATATGAAAATTATTGAAAATGGACACAAAGTACACAATGAAAATTGAGGGAAGATTCGAATTAGCCAATGCCAATGCCCGAAATCCCACTTCATTTACATCAAACCCTTCAGCTGACTTTCCTAATTCACGCAATTCTCTATCTCTCATCACTATGAGCCATTTGAGGTAAATTCCTGATTCCACTAAACTAACTACACGCGCCTTGATGACACCGGCATCTTGGTGAATTGCGCCTATCTGTATTGACAAAAGTTTTTCAAGAAAACTCTTTTTTCCTGCATAAATCTTATGACCATTTTCATTTTCTTCCAATCGCAATCTTAACATCTCTGTGTAAATTTTATTTGTATAACCAATCCTAGCAGTTCGATTACACTGGAGGATAATTGATTGGGTCCCATTCATCACATCCTCTGGCGGGACTAAATGATCAAGAAGGTAGTCGGGAATCAGACTCTCTTTCTTCTCTGCAACGGATGCATTTTTTCTCGATAATAACTGAGATGCCAATGACAAGGATACCGCGAAATGCATTTTCTTAGTAACATTTTGTTCGCAAAGTCTCTCTAATGGCTCCTTATCCTCAAACATCGAGAGAAAAGAAAAATATGGTAATTTGTCCTCGTTCAAACATTCAGAGTATAGGGAAATATATTCTGTATCCGTTTGTATGTACAATGAGTAATTTTCTAGTGCCAAGTCCACAAATGTTTCCAATCTCTTAATTTTTCTAGGTGCGGGGAGGTCCGTGGTTACAATTCTTTTGTAAGCGTTCGTCAAAATAATTGCCATAAGAAGGAATGGAACGAAAACCCACACCAGTGCTCTTTTATGTAAGATTCGTGTTGAATACTGTCCTTGTTCAATCAAATTTACAAAAGTTATAAATCCAACTCCACTACTATTCCCAGAGTGATTTTATTCGACTAGTCGTGCCAATAGTAAGGTGGGCACAAAGAAACTGAGCAGAACGATCCACAGACTTAATTGAAACGGATTAGAGTATCCATTGAAAGATACAAAATTCTGAGTTTGAATCCCGTCACAAGTAATGAAATTGAACCCAACGGAATGTGTCGGTATGAAATAAGATTGCGGATCTGTTTGAGATTTTGCGGAGAAGTCCAGAAGAGACACATCCACAAAATTGTCTCCGCAATCCAGTACACCGTACCATTCTGTGTAATGACTCGTGTGGAAAACTGTAGCATTGGAGATATCGTTCATGAAGAGCGACACCATCAGAATATTTCGGATTCTTTCATACTGATTTGCGGGGTCAGAATTTTTGTTCACATTCAGTAATGGAAATTCTGCGTTAAATATGTTCCGGTCGAAATTATTGGATACCATTCACAACCGTACAGTTCGAAGTCACTTGCGACAAAATTCCAATGTGACGATGAGACTATAATATTACGTCTGTAACTGTTACTTAGACTATGCAGAGAAATGTTTTCTGTGGGGACTTTGTACGTTTGTTTTGTCAGTTTGTTTGACAATTCGCATAAAACTCCAGTCACTTCGGAATCCGAAGAACTAAAAAAATCATGCAAAACTATTTTAAAAAATGCAGGCTTAAACCAATATTCTCTGCATAAAGACGACAGAAACTCCTTAATTCTCCCACTCTTGCTCTTGACTTCGTCCCCGTACCACTGAAATATATAGTTGAAGTATGACTGCGATGTATATCGAACGTCATGATTAAATTTTTCACTCGGATTGTAAGGACCACCATAATATATCCTGGTCATTTCGGATGAGGAGTCCACATGGCGTCTGATTTGCTCCTCATGTTCTTTGTTAAACCTTCTTGGGATGTTGGCAAAAAATGCGATACAATTTTGTTTCCGAAACAGAGATCTAAAGAAGTCAACTATTTCAAATACATTTCTGTCTGATTCGTTAGATGAGAAGTGGTTAAATAAACGGAGCTTTTCACCAGAATTCACTATTGCAGGATATTGAAATGGTTCCAGTTCAAACTTTGTCACGTTACTGACATAAACATAAATCATACAACTAGCGAATGGTGTCAAGTACGGATTAAAGTCAAAATGGATCATATTTGGCCCTGTTTCTAAAGTCATACTTTCCATGGTTCCCATGAGTTTGAATGTTGTAGTTTCGAAAGTAACAGAGCTAAGCTGAAGGATGTTGTTCCGTCGGCGAGCCTGAATATGGATTCCCGAAAATTATGATGATGTCACGAAGTTTCATATTCCCTCGTGATGGATGGCTTGAGCAAGGACACTAAAATGTCGAATTTCAATTATTCAGCACTTCCACTCAAGGAATTGCTACTTTTGGGACGAAATGGTAGTGAAATTTACAGAATTATTTATGATATAGAGACCTGCGTGTATTTAACTGACACGTGGAGCATAAGCAATAGTGTACAAGGGTTGCAGCTTTTAGAAATCACAATGGAGGCACTTCAAACAATCCGTACATAGACCCTGCGTACAATTTTTCAAACCAGTTGGGATCCCCCGCTATAAGAGAACTTCGTCTTTGTCCCATATACGGAAAGTTTTTCTCAAAGATTCCTCACTGAAATTCGAATAATTATTGGTTAAAACGCATAGAAAATATATGAGTTTTCATTTCGTGTCAACTTTGAGAAGTACCATGGTTCACACCTTTTGAACACAGAGTTTGGCATCGGCTTTAATCCATAATTCTATAACTTTCGCGTGAGAAATCTGAGGAACAATCTTGACGGAATTTTTGAAGATCGGTCGAAGGAATTGCTCTTCATTTGTACAGACGAATTTGAGGCTTTCTAATCTTGATACCAACTGGTGATAAAATTGTTTGACAAGTCTAGTTCCGATACTCGTTTGCAGTGCTTCCATTGCCAGGATCCTTGTACTTGGCATAGGATGCATTACCGATTTTCTGGTGCTATATGTTGATAAATATTAAATATGAGACATTGACACTTGTTATATCTGTAAGTGCTCGGAATTTCATGGAATATACCATGAAATATATGCCTGTCACGAACGAAAGCACAACTCAACTTTTACAGAATATTACGCTTGTCTGAGAAAAATATGTCGGGAATGAATAATACAGGTTAGCGTGAAACATCTCTCCCTATTTGAGGCTAAATAACTTTTGAACCAATTCACTAATTCACATGCGGTTTTCGCCAAGTTGAAGCCAATCGCTTTTTGGGATGATTAGAATATAAACTCGGTCAAAAATTGGACACTGCGAGCCCCAGAATATGAAATGTGCTAATCAATAATTTTTAACAAGGCGAAGATATGACCAAAATTTGGTCCAAAGTGAAATTCGTCTCAGCAACCGTTATTGATTTCAACAACTTTTGAACAGAACAGTATAAGTTCCCTACCGCCACTATTAGAACCACCCAGTCACAGGACGTGGACCTTATACGTTTCCGGGCAGATTTAGCCCGTAGTTTGTTTGACACAACAATGATCATCGATCGAGACTGAGTTATTTTTCGTAATTCAGTTCTCATTTTCTCCCAAGCCAAGTAGGTCAGAGTAGGCAGGTGGTCACATAGCCACATAAGGTCCACGTCCTGTGACTGGGTGGCTCTAATAGTGGCGGTAGGGAACTTATACTGTTGTGGCATACGTCATAATGGAGTAATGGGTGAAAACCTTCATTTCAATACAAATCCTCCATTGAAAAACCATCAACTTCTCAAAAAAATTTGAACAATTCTTTATTTGACCAATTCAGAGCTTCATACGGTGGTTGGAATTCCTCCTTTTTCCGTAGTTCCTCGTGGTTCCTATAGTTCCTAGGTATGATAACAAGCAGGTGTAATTAATTGGCAGCACTTGAATTTGACAAATGAATGTGTTAAAAATTAATTGTGATAATACGAACTACTAAAAAAGGAGGAACTCCAACCACCGTATGAAGCACTGAATTGGTCAAATAAAGATTGTTGAAATCAATAACGTTTGCTGAAACAAATTTCATTTCGGACCAAATTGTGGTCATATCTCCACCTTGTTAAAAAATGTTGATTAGCAGCACATTTCATTTTCTGGGGCTCGCAGTGTCCAATTTTTTGACCGAGTTAAGACTCTATTTATTCTTAAAAGCGATTGGCTGCAACTTGGCAAAAACCGCATGTGAATTAGTGAATTGGTTCGAAAGTTATTTAGGCTCAAATATGGAGAGATGTTTCGCGCCAACCCTGTATATCTTCACAGAAGTGCTCTTCGTCTACCTTTACCTTTGTAGAGGGTATTAAAATGACTTGTAATTATTACATCATGTTTTTTGCAACGTCAATAGGCTGGTAAGTGCAAAGCAATCTTATAGAACGAAAGAGGAACAAATTGGCAGTACGATTCGGTGAGAATAATAGCAAGCTGCAGATGTGAATTCTATTCGTCATCTCTATGTCACTGCGGTCATCCCGGTTTTCAAATTGAATTAAGAAAGATCTGTATTTAGTATAGCCGTAAACCCGTCCTGAGAAATCGGGTATGTCGGATACCCGAATGGTGATTCGAATTTTTCATGTCCAATAATGACATAGGTATATTCGAAATACATATTATTTTGCTGAATCCTACAATTCATTTCAATAGAATACCCTCACAGATTCATTGCGGATTCGCATTGCGGCATGAATTGGTGAATATTCCAAAGATGGACATAGTTTCCGAAATCAGGTAATCAGAAAAAGCGCGCTAAATTTGTAACTAAGCAGTTAGCATAGTGACGAGAATGGCGATGATAATGAAAATAGGTCTTTACTTTTGACCCATCCTGGGTGTATAACGAGTGAGATAGATATTGCATGGACTAAAAACTGATCTGCTTTGACTGCACTGTTACGCAATTTCAATTAAATGAACCAAATGTCTCATTTGTTATTAGCATATTAATTACCTCTCCCTTCTGTTCGAACTTTGAGTTAAGTTGAGTAGTCAAATGACACGTGAATAAAATAAATGTCAAACAATTCGCATATTAAGTGTGGCCGCCGTGCCCATTTAAAATTGAACTGATTCGATATTTGTACCAGTCGGGAAATTTCATGGAAGAAATCTCAGTTCATGAAACCCAATTCACACACCGCAGAGAGAATACTGCCGAAATTTTTCAATCGAAACCTGCTCCATGTTGAATTTTCTTAAAGGTCTTCTGAAAAAGCTTGAAAATTCGAGCATAGATTTGATTACCCTCCCGGGTGCTACTATGACTCAATTTCGGGGAATATCTATCCTACAACGGCTGCACCGACCGGAATTATTTTGCTGAGCTAGAGGAGTTCTTGATTCCAACTTCGGCTCGGAATGCTAGTACGTCTTGCTGATTTTAGTCCGAATTAATAAAAAATAAAAGATACCATGCGGAAATCCAAATGTCACGACCACGGTCATGAACACCTTGACATTTCATCAATATCCGTATGGGAGAAAAACCCCACCGAGCCCAAAAAAAACAGGTACAGGCCTTGTCGCTCATCGCGCATCGCGTTCATCACAAGATTATCTCATCAATTCAGTGCATAAGGCATTAGGTAGGCTAGCAAATTCACAAAACAATCCAATCAGCTTTTTGGATATTTTTCACGTGGTCAAATATTTTGAATATTTTTCACTTCCAAATGGTCGCGAATGAAATAAACGGAATATACAGGGTGTGTCTTAATGACCTACCGCTATATGATTTGATGGTATCCAATCTTGACGAGAATAATCTTTTTAAATACTTCAAAGCTTTCTCTAATGCATTTAGTGAGTGACACCTTCCAACATTTCCGTAAAACGAAAGACGTCGGAAACAGCGTTTGATTGTTTTAACGCACTATTTTTCTACTTTCAGGGGGTTGCCTCACAATTCTTTTTGGGCTTTTTGAAGATTAGGTTTAAGGAAAGTGTTTCATTTCTGCAGACGATTTTTAACTTTTTTCATGTTGGCGGAAACGATAAAAATATCTCGGTGGATATTTAGGCTATTATTTATTTTCGGTAGACCGAGATATTTTTATCGTTTCTGCCAAAAAATCAGCAGATCTTCAAAACTGGGTCCCGACGATGAGAACAAAATAGTTCTCGAAAGCTCGACATTTGAATAAAAGTTCTTGTTCAAAAAGAAAATCAGCCATGTCATCCGTTTCTAACTACTCAACTATCTCCATCTATACCAATATGTAAACATAATACAAACAGAATAGAAAGAAATAGAGAGCTATCATTAACTAGTAAAAACTTCATTAAACTCAAAAGGTCATTACAAGAAGAAATTTTTGCAGTCTCTCAATTCACTGGTGAACTCCGGAGCTAATATACACAATATTTGATTTAATAGAGAGCAATAAAGAATTAATAAATTATCTAATTCTCGAAGAGGTGACTGGATTCCCCATCCAGCAAGCCGAGGTATAAGAATATTACACAAATTCTTAAACATTTTAATTTACAAATGTCACGGTAAAATTATTTTATGTAAACAAATTAGTTACGTATGACGACACTAGTCTCGAAACACAATTTAGACACAACAACAAATTCACTCACACTTACTGTCTATTCGTGAACTCATTGAAATATAATAACAAACCAGAGTACATAAGGAATGGTCGAGGGTGAGAGCTAAGTTGCATTGTATGTTGGATGATAAAAAATTACATGAATATGACACTTGAAGTTTTGAAAACGAAAGGATAATTCCATCTGAGTTTCCCCACACGCATGTTAAAATAGTTTGATTTTGTTGACCTTCAGAATTGTAATTATATTTACAAATTATTCCAGCGCCCAATATTTTTATTTATTCATGTAGTATTCAATGTAGACTGAGAAACTGAATTCGGAAAACGTTGACACTGGTATATAGATTCATATTCGGTATACACACTCTATTAAATTACTATATATCTTCATGTCCTACTGTCAAATGACCACCAGCAAATCCTTGGTTGTGCCGTTTTTCAATAATATTAGCAGTTGCTTGAACGGAGTCGTGGATGTCAAGTGAGAAGAATTGACAACAATTTAAAATCAGTCACTTGTCAGTGAGGAGTTGTAAAACGTTAGACTATGTTGTATGTATTTCGTTTATACTGCAAGAAATTGTTCAAGCATGAAATAACACTAAAGATTTCAATGTCCAGTATACAATATGTCCAAATGCTTCGAATGCTGTGAATTTCTGAAGATACATGTAGTCTCCAAATTTCACCATAATGGCTGGCACGCACTTCATTTCTCTTTTACTAGCATGTTTGAATTTTAATTCACGTTTTAGTGAGTTTAGAAACAACAAGGAGCGAGTTTTTAATGCAGCTCCGATTGACAATCCGAAAGCCAGATATATTTGACATATTGTCGAACACTCTACAAGGAGAAACAAGGCGGGTACACCTAATTTGATATGAAATCGGACAATCGCGTGATTGCAAAGAACCGGTACCATAATTATCATGAGGTGAATGAATGGAAATATAATTTCTCGGAAACAAATATTAAATTGTTGGTTCAACACTAAGACTCCACAATAATTGTTCAGTGTGGTATATATCTCGCGAGAATCAAATGTTGCACGTAGACCTAGATCCAGTATGTTCTTGCTGTAGTGACAGATATTTATTGAAAACAAATTGCATGTCTCAATAATTGGGTATGTATTGTACGGCAACAGTATGCTAGGTGATGACATACAAACCATTACTTTTAATTGTAAAGTGATAAAATTTAACTTACTGCATTTCCTCTAGCCAGAATTCCGCACTGAGCCAATAACACAGAATCATAACAGCATTACAGATGACTGCATGACCCAAAATTATGCCATTGACATACTCCCAGATAGGAATACATAGAATTGCTAATGAAAATTCAGATTCGGTCCGGAACATATAATAATAGTAGCGTGGACTGTTTGGATCAACCAGTACCGTGAGTGTCATGAACGTCGCGAACATATAAACGACATCCAGGAATAATAGAATGACTATTTCACACACTTTGGACTTCGAATGGTGGGTATGTGGAATATATAGAGCTAAAATAATTGACGATGGATTGAACTTAGCCAGGTAGTATAAATATAGTTTTACTTGCCTTTCAATTGCCGTTGAAACTGAAAGAACTGATTCACCATATTCACGAACTGGTGACGTTTATTGAAATTATTAAGCAAAAATGTGAAACCCGATCCATATATAATAAGCCACAGAAATAGCAATATTTAGTTGGACTCTCCGTAGTTTTTGAGTGTCGACTCCAAATAAAAGTTGTGGCGAGGTATAATGTTCGAATAAATATATTCGCAAAGAATAAGAGCGGAATTACAAGTCTGCGGTCCACAACATTCTTCAGTTTCATCTTTCTTGAATCCCAGGCGAAAGGAACAATCTTCAGAAAGCATCCATGTTTGAATGTTTCACTTACTACCCATAAACTTATTTTGCTCAACATTTCTACTCAGAGGAGGCTGACGCGTTAGTTATGTCAGTTTAGTAGAAAATAATTTCGGCGTTGTTCTAGTTGTCACCTTTGTTGTGAACTGGTGTGGCTTGAATGTCTGTTGGATTGACTCAAACCTACATTTTTTGTATACTAAAGAGTTCTATCAATTCTTTTCAAAACCAAGACGTTTTAACAAAAATACTCGGCTATGATTAGATAGAACTGAAAAAAATATATAATGATGGGAAGGTGTGGCAGTAACGATTACGGTAGATTTATAATCAAAAAGGACAAAGGGGCATTAAAATAATTGTGGTGACACGGGATTAAAATATCTGATAACCAATTATTCGCAGGAAACACAATTTACTCGGATCGATCGCAAATACGTAATTCCACATACCCATTCAGTATATCTCGGGCACAAAATTAAGTGCTTTCCAAAAGTTGACATCAGTGCTGCTAAATACTGTATGGACATAATAATCAAAGCCAAGCTGACCAATTGCTTTTTCCCCAAATAGCTGATAAAATTATTGAAGTCGGCTGGAAAGAAAATTTACTACAATTTCACAGCACACTTTCGAAGTATTTTCATGGAGTAGCGTAATTATTTCAGGCACTGCCACGCAATCATATGTTAATGTCCGGGCTAAGACTGGTAGTGGTTAGGGATCTGCCTTTTTTAACTTGTCGACGTACAATTTTATCATCACAGTTTCATAATTCGAGACCTTGAGATATCCCCTCGTTATTCATCAAATCATTTCGTCATGAGTGAAAGATAAATATTGAGAATCGGATTGCTAGATTATATGAGTTTGCACGGTTTGTCAACTTTTATATAGTTTTGATTAAGTAATGTGTGATGCCTTACCATTCTTGGACCATTTGACGGACAAACAGTTTATCAAAAATTATTCTTAGTAGAAAAATATTTTGCAACATCTCCTAGGGCACGGTCTATAAAATTTAGTTTAAAGTTATAGAACGACCAGATATACCAATATAGCGAGCAGCACTTGGTATTTAAATTATAACAAGGTCAAGGTAAGACCGCGTTAGGCTGGCATTCTCGAAATAAAATATCAGGGTATATTGTTCTAATTTCGACTGGTGTGCCAAAAAATGTCACTTTTCATATTACGAGTGGCGTGCAGGAACGCTCGTATTAAAGACATGAATTCGACGTATATTAGGCAAAATAGTTCTAGTTTCCACGGCAATAGTTGCAATCTTTGCGCCCGTGTCCCAAAAATGATCACCACCTCATTACATTAATGCTAAATTTTGTTCGGCGCGTGTCGCAAATATGACCTCTAGTTCGGAAAGGCAATCCGTGGTCAAAAGAAGAACATACATACATATACATAGACATACACAACATACATGCATAAGCAATATTATGTAGATACATACATATTCTCATAGTATGCACTACACATACAAACCTTAATTAAGAACTCAAATGACCTTAATTAAATAAACATGAACACAAATACCCTTAAATACTGATTAAAAACCTGGTGTGGAACAGTGGCCCGTCATGAGTACAAACTAGGTTCTCTATGGTACAACCGGGTTTACTAGGTCCCACCGACCATTGCAGCTGCACGATTTATTCAGTGTCAGCTTTTGAATTCTGTAATTTAGTTATTAGATACGGATCCCGAACACAAACCGGGTCCCGAATACAATCCGGGTCTGCAGGAGGTAAGTGTATATATTAACCCGGGTTTCTGATCGGTATTTTACGGTAATCTCAATTGATTTTCTGGTTGACCGCTCAATTATATTTTCTGAACATTCTCCCATCTTTAATTATTTATAATTGTAAAACTAGGTACGAAATTATACGTGAAACATAATATGTGCTACTTGTGTTAACTCTGGTACGGTATTAAATTACCAAGGATCAAAAGATTAAATTCGCTTGACGAAATTACCAGAAGTCAATCATCGTCTTCGATTTGAACAACGAATGACTTTAAGCACTGCTCTAAATATGAACAGCTTCTTGGGTCTGACTTCTCACGAAACCTTGGTCTATTACGCTGGAGAGATAAAATAAACTAAACCGCAATTCGTAACGGTTATTGGTCCCCTCCCATCTATTTTAGAATCAGAAATAAAAAATATACGATCGACGTGATAATATTGGCTCGAAATAAAATTGTAAATCTGAAACGATTCAAAATTAACAATTCTCTACTACTTTTTGATATTAGTCTGAATTGATTTGTCATCCGGTCGGACTCCGCGCCTAAAAGACAGGCTTCGGATGAACTCCGTACGCAACTCAGTCGGAAAACTTTAATTCCGACCTTTCCGTCAGGAGGTTCGGTCGGAAAGGAATCAGGAAGACCTGTGCCACCCGGAATTCGGCCAATGTTGGCTGTACGGGATTCCTTACAGTAAGTCGAATTTCTCGGAAATTGTGACATAAGGATTGGAATAAACTGAAAAGTGTTGACGATGGAAAAATGACAATGGAAACTAACATGTGTGACTAGTTGTTCGTTAAAATTTAATTAATTTTTCGCAGAGTACCTGATATTATTGCGGACAAGACTTAACTCTCCTCACTCATCATTTCTCCAAAAGCAAAATTAGTAGAAAAAATTGGTTGTCATGTTGCCTTATTTGAATTTTTGACAGATATGTGATTTCACTTACTGTTGTGAATCAATGTACACAATATTTTCAGACCGTCTCTAATGCTTTCAGGTACTAGTATAGTAAAGTCAAAATCCGATTAGTCAGTCAATGTTATTTAGACATGAGTTTAATTGACATCAAACAAATAATTAATTTTGACTAGACTGAATGCATTCACTGGTGGTTCCCAGTATCACCAGTCGTTATGTGTTTCATTTTGAGGCAAGGTTAGAGTAAGGTATGTTCAAAGTCTATAATTTCTTCCGAACAGGTTTGATTAGTCATGTTAAGGTCAAATATTCAAACACTTTGGGCGCACTTAATGAATTAAAAAAGAGTTTCCATGACTTACTAATTTTGCCAGACAGAGTGCGATTTTATGAAGAAATATACTGTTGCGACGCATTAGTCTCTCAGTTGTAACCATATTTTATGTTATTTATATACTAGTTATATTACTTACTTACTACTATAGTAGTTACCTTATTTGTTATATTGAAATCTCAACACTCTCCACCTAAATATCTATAGGGTCGTGTTTTATGATTCTCGTAAATTAATGGGTCTCTCACAAATTAAATAACAGGTAATATCGTAATCTTATAGTTAGCTAGTCAGTTGGTAAATTTGTCCAAAAATTGTGTTAATAGAGCGAGTTATTATTAGCTTATCTGTTTTTGTAACCGGAACTTTTAGTTATTAGTTAGGCATTCCGGTTGTCATTTCGTCAGGGAGGTATGTACTCTATAAGTTCATCCGTCAGATTTTTTTTGCCACTTTATCTTTTTGAAAAAGGTAAAGTGTCCGGTTGTGAGCCTTTCGATAAATTGTATTAATTGATCTCTTGATAACACTGTACCGTACTCAACTTGATAACACTGTACACACACAGCTACTTGGCGTGTACAAAACATTGGGCTATATTTGTATTGCATAGTGTGTGCTATGAAGTAGATGACTTTAATGATCCATTTACAAAAAAAATTACATTTCAAAATATTAAAAATAAAAATGACAGAAACTGTACTCGGACTCTGGATCGATTCAATGATTTAATGAAATTTTTTTATTTCAATAGAGAATTGCAATTAATTTATTTGTTTGCGGAGTACACTTCAAACTTGTGAACTAGCTCTTATAATTCGAAAATTATTTAATGAAAGAATATTGAAGTTAACTTTACTCAAATTGCACAGAATGTGACAGATATTTTAGTCTAATTATTATAAAAGTGGCGGCCCGGAAGAGAAGACGAACCATAGTGTATCTGATTCAAAAGTGACTCAATCACTTTTGCCTATTTTAGTATTGAAAACGTTCAAAAATTCCCCCCACTCTTGAGCACGTTCTGCAGAATCACGACTTTTGTCACATAAGTCAAGAGAGGGCGCAGAAGTCGATGGCCTTACAACTCTGCTGTTGCCTTGATCTGGTGAGGCCTCGGATCTCCCAGCATCTCTCTTCCGGTTTCCATGGATAAGAAACGAATGTCTTTTCAAATTTGATTTCTGTGCAAATCCTTTGCTACAGACTCCACAGACGTACGGTTTCATTCCCGTGTGAGTCCTCAAATGCGCCTTCAAAGCACTCGGCCATGGAAACATTTTGAAACAGAATTGACACCTCAATGACTCATCCTGACTCCCATTCTTAATACCAGCAGTGCTTTTCCATTTCATTAGGGATGAATTCGTCTTCTTCCTACCCTGTGAGTGTGTGTGTCTGGAATGTAAGGAAGAATCAATTTATCATACATTATCAGTGTACCCATGATAAATTAATACAGAAAAGTAATGGTAGTAGTCCGTGATCTTTAACCAAATAAAATATATCCCCAGAAGTATGAGGGGTGCATAATAAAGCTCCTTGATGGACATACTGACCTCACTAATTCTTTCTTGGAAGGCAAAATCTCCATTCTCTCGAGTATAACTCTGCAATCCCATTTCGGGCTGAGTTTCTTGTCAGGAAAGACCTCACGTTGATCTTCACGATGAGCCGCCTTGTTGTCTTCTCTATCTCTCTCAGTTTTAGATCTAGTCTGAATTTCTCTCTTAAGAAATCGGTGTCCATTTTCGGATTCATCAACAACACCAACAAATTCCGTTTTTATCACGGACGAGTTCATAATGTTCTTGATGTGTTTGTGTCTGGAGTGTAAGACAAAAAAATTAATATTGTGTATATCCGCTTACTTGAGTCTCTGATTTTCACGTTAGTTTCTATGTGTTAACTTATTTCATGACAGCGGCAATAAATAAAAGTAAAATGTGAACCGAGTAGTTGCATTTGACCAAAAACCAGTTCAAATCTAGCGCGATACGTCCAGTATAATTATACGGCTAAAGCTGATTGCCGAATACCGCGAAAATGTCGGTTCTTACGTATTTTGACAACAGTACAAACTGAAATTCTTGGCTATAATAAAACCAATTAACTAGCTTGAAATATTCAGAATTTTAGTGGACAATTTTAAGGGTGTGTATTGTAGTAATGTAAATTCTGCTGCATCTCAGGAACCACAGTAGGTAGAATCAAGCTCGATACCTCGTTGGAAAGATCAGTTGAAATTGGAGCCCCTTTTCTCATTGAATTTTGTCCGACAACCCATCAAAACTTCAAAATGCTAGGACATTCGCATATGTTCCCTAAAACTTCTAAATCATTGATTTTAATTTTTGGAGCCTGTGTGCCTTTTACCTCAAGATTTCATTTACATGAAAATCCACATATACCGTAACAAAGAACTGGAATTTCTCAGAGATAATCGATCCGTGGATTACAATTTTTATAAATTATTTTGAGCCGACGTTTCCAACGATGTCCAATTCCGATAATTTTTAAGGGAGATAGAACAAGAACCTTACAATTGGAACTATGATGAGCGAGACAATGTGAGGTTCCTTCCGCTGGATGTGGTTAACTGTGATTAGTATTTTTATTAATAACAGGCAAAAATTTGAAATGCTCATCAACCAAAAAGTTAATACATTTAACCCTATTCTTAGAAAGGACTGATTCGGCAGAATCCCTTTTTCCGTTTGCAATATTTAGGTTAGGCTCCGTCTCCACACATTCCAATGCGAAGCATATATCTGCCGTATTTTGCATATCCGACAAGGTAACTTACTTCAACACATAGTCCATCGTAGACCCGCCATACTATTTTTCATACCAATTGCACGTATGATATATCTTATTTACCTATTTGGTCAAGACAGTTTCTGAAGTCCCCTGTTAAAGTTGAGAAATCATGGGTTAAAATATTTGCAAATTTTTGATTTGCTGTCAATGTTGAGAATTCCCAATCAGATATATATTTTTTCTCGACAATGTAAGAAAAGAACTTTGACTTTGAGTAAAAATTAGTTTGAATTTTGTACAAATAATTTGTAATGCAATTGATGAACTCTCTTAACATTGACACGAAATGAAAATTTCGATACCCGTACTTCCCTATCTGATTTTTCAATTTTCACACGTGGACCTCAGAAACTTTTCTGACAAAATTTTCCGAGATACACATAAAAAGAGAGTAACTTCAATTGTGCAAACGACGTGTGGAAAATAATATGGCGGATCTAGGTAGGAGCATCGGTTGACGTAGTTCCCTTGTGAGTGTTGTGAGACGAACTGAATCCATAAGTTCAAAGTCATAAAACTATTGGCAAGAGGCTTCAGACGCCTATAGTGTTACATTATTAACGATTACTGTCTACGTAATATCCGGTGAGACACACAGCCCTGTCAATTCGCCATGAATTCAATCCGACTCAAGAAAATGATATCGTATTATTAATATTTTTTTCACAATTCTTGCCAACGCACTCAAGAAAGAATTAACCAAGTAACTTAAAATATACGTTGTTTTGTCAAAAGATAATATTGAACGAGTCACTACTACTTAAAATAACACCAATATATACCCAGCATCTTGCTTCTGCCGATCATATTGTTGCGTCATATTATATTGTTGCATATTTTACATTACGTCAACTGAAATTTATTCATACTTTCCGAAATTTGTCCGATACTCCAAAATCGGTATTTCGACCCGAAAGTACTTGTTTTTTATGACTCTTGTATCACGCCTGGATTATATCCGAATCGTGCAATTCTCAAAATATTTGTGACTTTCTATTTCTTATCCTTCGGTGACAATCTATGAGTTTCAACATTCCTGTGTGCATTTAACACCAACTCTATATAGATATACAGTCACTTGGTGAATTTTTTGGATTTGTGACATAAAGTTACGCAGACATTGTCCACATTTTCCTCCTTTTCAGTATGTCGGTTTTCTGGTATATCAATCACATACATTTAATTGAATGCATATTTGCAGTTATGTGGAATTGAGTAAAGCCCACTAGAATTTTGAAAAGAAAATATTTAGAAACAATTTAGCGAAATTTGGTTATACCTGAAAATATTCTGATATCTATCAGCAAAGGGTGAAACTAGGCTCGGAGGAAAGCTTGTCCAAATAATATGCAGAGTGAACTACAATAAATACCACACCTCTGATACTCGGGTCTGTCATGAGTAGAAAACTGAAGCCAAGGCTGAAATGATTTTATACGTATGATTTTGTTTTATGACTTTGACACGGAAATAGACCCTATTCTATGCTATTCTATTCATACCATCATGAGAATTTGACCTCTCGTTAGATTTGTAATTATTGTAATCATGCCTTGTCTTTGAAAAGACAATCGCTAATTTAAAAAGAAAATGGTCGATTGTACTTGGGGCAAACACCTTTGGTACTGTTCGGACGATCTTCTCAATTCCAAACGCTGGTGGTAAATTATTTTAAGAGTAAATGATGGAACATTAAAAATTGTTAAATTTATTTCCAAGCCATATCTAGCCCAAAACGAATTTTTTTTTCTTAATTTTAGTAAATTTTCTCGGGTTCTGACTAACCAAAATTTTCGAACACTTTGTCATTTTTCAAATCGTAAAGTCAAACTGCTCTATCTTTTGATCAGCGGTAGTAATTTAAATCGGACTTTCGGATTGGACTCGGATTGTTCTCCGAGTGCAAATTCGGATTTCTAGAATACTATGAACCGGAATCGGAATTCAAATAACATTTTTCCGATTCTAATACCAGTTCATGAGAAGTCGTTCTTTTCACCATTTCAGAAGTTTATTAGTTGACATTTGGATTATTCCTCCACTTTCTAACAAATTCAAAGCTGTCCAGCCCATTTTCAGGCCGTTTTTTATTTGTTTCAATTGCTGTGGATACGTCTGGCGTTTGGGCAAGTGAAAGTCTTCGTCTTGTGCGTGCAATTGGGCGTCGTACTTGCATTGTGACTGGTGAAATGCGAGCCACGCAATATCTTATACAGAGGGTGAGTATTGCTATTCAGCAAGAAATTGTTACCGCTGGTTTGGGTACCTTGCTGTCTGGGAAAGGCTTGGATGAGATCTTTTGTATGTGATGTGTGTTGATCAGTGCTTTTTTTTCTCTTTTTTCTTTGCTTTATTTATTTCTTTTTTTACTTCATTTATTTCTTTTTCTACACGGGTGGCTAAGGTGGGTTCATCTCAAACGTCAACACACATCATCTATTAAAAAAAAATTCAGGCTATGGTGGGGTGAATATAACAATTCCATTCCTGTGATGGGAAAAAAGATATCGGGTGTAGTGTAGTGATAGTGCATTTGTGCGTTTGTCAAAATGTCAACAACTTAGGATAGATAACAAGTGCAGAGCACCCGGTGAAACAGACATTCGACAAGGCGAAAATCACATGGGACTTCACACTTTGAACGGAAGGCTT
>JAQGCA010000842.1:0-22303 GCA_034698945.1 Protaphorura quadriocellata
AACAAAAAATTGTTGTTGCAAATTGAAATTTTAATCGAATAAATAAAGTGTCCTTTATAAATCGTACTAACCCTGTAGCAGCCATCCATACTGGATCTGTATTCGCCTCTTAATATTTATAGGTGGAATTCTGTTTTAACTTTTTAATTCCCTCTGCCGTGCAATAAAATGCGATGATTTAAAAGTTAAAACGAAATGATACCGCCATTTTCAGGTATATCTACTTAAACTGGAGCCTTAAAGAAATATCAACAGTTGGCATTTTCCATCATTTACAGAATCACATTTTTCATACATACATTCCTGCAAAAATTGGCAAACAAATTAATGAACTCTAAGAAACTAGTAGGTCACCCGTGTGGTGTGCCAAATAAAAAATATATGACACCTACACATATTTAGTCTCATTCTGAAGTAGAATACTTGGAATAAATTGTTCATCAACCGGAACCATAGTGGTTGTGGTAACGACTTTCCCTTTTCCTGCCCTTCCTTGAAAATTTCCTGGATACATCACGGGAAAAATTTGCACGAATTCTCCATTCAATCGTTACCGTGGTTTTCCAGGTTCAGCAAGGAAAACAAATAAATTACTTCAAGTCGAAGGTCGGCTCCCCAAAAATCCTAATTTTAATTTTCGTTGCCTAGCAGGTCCAGGTTGGTCGAAATTGTTTGGAATCAAAATAATTCCCAAAATTGAATCAATCAGACATTTCAGTACTAGTCGGGCGAACAAACATTGTAAAGAACAAATTTAATTTTATACGCAGAGATTGAAGCTGAAAACTTGGATTCTTCACAAAAATTTGAGAAAATGGACTCTGTTGAGTTTCGCAAGAATGGGAAGGAAATGATTGACTATGTGGCCAATTATTTGGAGACGATTGACAAACGCCGTGTGACGCCGTCCATTGAACCTGGCTATTTGAAAGATTTGATTCCACTCGAGGCTCCAGAGTCACCCGAAAAGTGGGAATGTATAATGAAGGATGTGGAGGACAAAATAATGGTCGGGGTAAGAAATCCGGCAATCACAGTTAAAATTATCAGAAAACTATAATTTGCTTGAAAAAAAGTTAAAACTTCTGTGTCAATTTAGATTTAAGATTAAGATTTTAGAGCAATGTTTAATAAGAAAATATTGAATACTTAATATAATATTGCATGGTTTAACTTAATTTGCAATGTTAGCCAATATTCTGTATAAATTTTCAACATTTATGAAGGAAATGTTGAAAATCTAATTTAATTTGCAAGGTTACTAAAAAGTATGTTCATTTTAAAAGAAAGTCTCTGTTGACCGTAAGAACCGCGCCAAAAATCCAATGCACCCTCTATAAATATACTTTATCAGAAAAATAGTCCCTCGCCAGCGAGGGTAGATGTCCGTAATAGTAGGAACGGTTTTCTGAGACAATTTCTACTTATCCAAACTAATGGATAAATTTCTCAAAGACTATCTCTAGAAATATTTCAATTCAATTGACCACAAACAACTCAAACGCTTCTTTAATCTGTAGATGTATCCGAAAATGATTTAAAATATGAACTAATTTTTCTAAACTCTTGGAATTTAGATGACGCACTGGCAACACCCACGCTTCCACGCTTACTTTCCTTCTGGGAATTCTTACCCCTCCATTTTGGCGGACATTTTGGGTGACGCGATTGGTTGTATTGGATTCTCATGGGTAAAAGCTCTCAAAAAAATGAAATGAAAGCAACATCCAGTCAATTCTCATTATATGGAATATTTCTTTTAATCGAACTTCTTTGGGTTAAGGTTTCGCCGCTCTTTTCATAAATGGTGTCGATTGCCAATCATTCCATTATCTCTGAAAAAAATCTGTGCTAATTCTTTCAAATTGAGTTTATTTTGAAATAATTCGAAGATCTGATAATTAATTTTCCGTTTGACTTTAGGCCGCCGGCCCGGCTTGCACCGAATTAGAAACGATTGTTTTGGACTGGTTCGGTAAGCAAATTATTTTTTGAATTTAGTAAGATTCCGGGAAATAGAAAAATTTAAATAAAATTTTGTCTTGTGCTTCCACAGCAAAGATGATGGGTCTCCCGGATACATTTTTATCTAGTGGTCAGGGAGGTGGAGTCATTCAGGTTGATATACGATTTGTTGTATAATCTGTTCGAAAATAAGATTTGTCTTATGTAAGTTTTTTCTAAACTTTAGACGAGCGCCAGCGATTGTGTTCTGGTGGCTCTGTTAGCTGCCCGAGCCCAGGCAATCAAGAAATTGAAGAAAAAATCTCCAAATGCAGATGAAGGGCTTTTACTTTCCAAACTCATGGCATATTGCTCCAAGGAAGCTCATTCTTGTCTGGAAAAAGGAGCCATGATTGCATTTGTCAAGCTCAGAATTTTAGAACCAGATCAAAATTTTAGTCTCCAAGGATCTACTCTTCGCAGGGTAAGCGAAAGTGATGTAATAATGTTTCGATATCGGATCCGATTGTAGAATCTCGTATAGTATTGAAGCCATGATATCTGAATCTGATATAAAGCTGTAAGGAATTTCAGATAAATTATGAAAGCATGCTGTCGGCATATCTGATATGAATACTTATCTTGGAGAAAATGTTTGATGAATCCTTTTTAATTTCCAATTTCTCTGAAGGCTATGGAAGAAGACCGAAAGAATGGTTTGGTTCCATTCTTTGTGTCCACCACGGTTGGGACGACATCCTGTTGCTCGGCGGACAATTTGAAAGAAATTGGCCCAATTTGTGATGAATTTGACGTTTGGCTTCATGTGGACGCTGCTTATGCTGGCTCCGCCATGATCTGCCCAGAGTTTCGCCATCTCTTTGAGGGAATCGAGGTGAGTTTATACTAGAACTGGGCGAAAGTCAAAATATTTTATTGAAACACCGAATGGTGGATCTGCTAGAAAATGACGAAGAAGGATATTACTGTAAAATGTTTTTGTGGCCAAGCTGTATATTTTCAAACATTATATAGGTATACAAACTATTTGCGAAATTTTATGAAATTTTACGTTTTTTTTTTTTAATTCTAGCACGCTATGTCTCTCAACACCAACACAAACAAATGGCTTTTGGTGAACTTTGATTGTTCTTGCATGTGGTGAGTTTGTCAATATAGAATCATGGTACTATTAGTAAAATAGGCAAATTAAGTAATTATCAAATTTTTCATAATTTTTAGGGTAAAAGACCGTTTCAAGCTGACCCAAGCCCTGGTTGTGGACCCGCTCTATCTACAACACAGTTTCTCCGAGAAAAGCATTGATTATCGGGTAAGTCCAAAATTGTGAGCCCACAGGCCGACTTGAGCTTTTAGAGAAATAAAAAACATTGTAGTATTCTATGAATGTATAACATGTGATGGTTGCAGTAGTGACGTCGTCTCAATGCACTCTAATATTCGAAATACAATACCAGACTTGTCAGCAACCACAACTATGAAACACTTTTGAAATAGGGTTTCTAAGTCATATCTTTTATTATAAAGTGTGTCCAATATGAAAGAGAATCTAAACCCGCACCGAATAACGTGTAAAGTTTATTTGTCTTGGGTGCGCACACTGATCATCTTACATTCCGGACACCCTATCCACCAAATGACTAATTACTGAAAGAATTCAAATTCGAAGAATCTGAACCCAGACGGCTAATATTTCATGTGATTTTGATTTTGACGCTGGACTAAAACCCATTCATTCAAGCACTGACGTGGGTTGCATTGTATCATGGAATTTCACGAAACAAAGAGACTTTCAAGTGTCAGCATCCGAAGGCGTTCTACATTTGAATGAATGGTTTTCACGTGTAGCTGTTAATGAGCATCCATTTGGTGGAACGACGACCGAATTTACGATTCACCCGCTTATCTCTCATTGGTAATCGTTGGACGGGGAAAATTAGCTTGACGTCGGTTTCAGTACTTTGACGGATTTCATTAATAATATCTATATCTCTGATCTCGCCACTTTTAATGACTTTGAACTGAACCGGGGCAATGAGGGTAATTAAGGACCTACGAAGAGTCTAAAATGAATAATTCGTTTTCTGTTTGTGCGAAATTCAGCTTGAATCGTTTTCGTAGCATAATCTCTTATCGTTTCGCTGTTGAGGATTCGATTCTTTCGGACTGAGAAGGTGCAATAGTTTTCCCTTAACTAGAAATTTCCACTACTAATATTTGTACATCGCATTAGTTGAAAGAGAGAAACCGAAAAAAAAGTTCTTGGCTGTTAATAAATGTATTGAAATGAACTCATTAATGTTTCGAATCTCTTCTTATAATTTAGCATTGGGGAATTCCATTGAGTCGTCGTTTCCGGGCTCTCAAACTCTGGTTTGTCATCCGGATTTATGGAGTGGAGGGTCTCCGGGCTTACATTCGTGAGCATTGTCGCTTGGCAAAAGTATTTGAGACTCTCGTTTCGAAAGATCCTCGCTTCGAGATTATGAACAAAGTTCAGGTAATTCCAAACCCAGGCAATTAACAGAAATTACAGTTAACTCTTTATATACCGGTCTCCCAAACTTCCGATACCTCAGTAGGACAGTGGTATATACACCCACATGGAAGATTGAGAATGAATGGCAGAAAAAAAAAGTTGGGGTTGGAATTCTGTAAAATCTGACGTCGTGAAGGAAATAGAAATTATGGAATGAAAAGTTTACTAATTAAGTAGTTTAGTTTAAACTGTTCCACGCTGAAAGTTTTAATTGAGAATTCGCACTAATGCGACGAAATGCAATATTTTTGTTGAAAAAAAACCGATCACATTTTCTGGGCCAAAAAGAAAATTAACTATTCACTCACAATTTGGAGACTGACTGACTCACCGAATTGAAGAGTCAATTTTTCACATTACATTACATGACATTAGAAATCACTCTTGCGAAGGCGAACATGCCCGACTTTCGCTGAAACGAACGAAGACAAATTGAAATCTGATAATCCATTATGATTCCATGAATTCTTGTAAATTGCTCCGAAACTGTCTCAATCCTCTCTCCTCTGCCTGATTCTGACATTCCTAAGCAATTTATTCACATTTATAAGAAGCAAACAATAGCATCTGTCATGCATTCCACTTCTAACGTCGGGGATTTATAACATGACCCGGATTCCTGAAAACTCGGCAAGTGAAAGGTTTCGGCGTAACAATAGTTCTTGTCGATAATTCTTGAGTCATGCAAACTGCAAGCTCAACCCATTTGACTAATGTATCGAGAATAATGCGACGAGTTCAAAGTTTCGACAGTTTGACTTTTCTTTGTGGAGATATTGGGATTTCGAGGTATGTGTTCGGCGAAATGACCTCACCAGAAGTTCAATACTATTTGGACGCTGAAAAAGCTATTTTTTCAGACTCATTTATTTTCGCAGTGCTGAAATAAGAAAAATACAAAGTGACAAAAGATCTTTAGAATTCTGTAACTGAAAATATTATTTTGTGGTTATCTAATTTTGATTTAATTTCTGAATGCAGTTGGGCCTAGTTTGCTTCCGCTTGAAAGGGTCAAACGGATTGAACCAGAAATTGTTGTCGACCATGAACGCTTCCGGGAAAATCCACATGGTTCCAGCCTCCCTCAATGACAAATACGTCATTCGTTTTTGTGTTTGCCGAGAATCTGCTACAGATGCTGATATGGGTAATCAATAATATAAAAATATTTTGAATTCTTTCTAAAAAATGCCTCGGATTTCGTAAATGACCTAATTTTTGAAAAATTTCTTTGCAGATTATGCTTGGACATTGATCAGTGAGTTTGCGACGGACGTGATGGAACTTCATTCTGACAAAGAGGCGAGTATTGGTAGCATGTCAGACACACCACCTGTGTCACCCACTCCGATTCCAATTACAGGGGCTCGTCGCCCAAGTCAAGAGGTCGTTGACCTGGTCAAAGAATTGAACTTGCCACGAAGACAAAGTCTGGCCAAACAGGCTTCAGTCATTACAGACGTTCTTGGGCGAACGTCCATTGATTTGTCCGATGACGATGGAACGATGGTCCCTCGGAGTCGGAGTGGGAGTTTGTTCCCTGTCTCCGCATTCGTTGACGATTTCCCACAAGCCGTGCGGATTCGAAGTGGAAGTATTTTACAACAATCTAATTTGGAGCATGTTTTTGAAGAAAATAATCAGACGGAGTGATTCTTCAACCCGGAGATATTAACTTAATTTAATCTCAATCCTTTGTTTCAATCATAAGTGGCATGGTTATTTCGGCCATAGTTATTAGTCCTTTCAAACTTTATCCGCTCTCCGCTCTACGGGGTTTATTTCTTATAATCTTGTCCATCCTGTTTCAAATCATTCATTTTGACACTAATATTTCCTTTACTCCTTGCAATTTTGAACCGATTGTTTCTTTTACTTGTTTTAACTTTGTTCGTCTTATTCTACAACTTTTAATATTTTTAATTTTCTGGCTTATTCTGATTCATGCGCCGCAGCAAACGGGTAACTGTGATTCTTCTTCTCGATTTCTTAATTTATAATTTTTTTATTTTTCTGGACGGAGTTTCAATTATTTTTCTTAGTCTTAATTTTTCTAAATCGTCTGAAATTCTCCATAAATAAAATAGGGCTCTAGAAATTCGATGTTTTCTAATTTTCTATTTTCTTTATTATTTGATATTCTTTCGTCTTACCATTTTTTCTTCAAAATATTATGTTACCATATTTAACTTTCAATTTCTACATTTTTTAATCGAACTTAGAATAATTTATCTTCTTTTATCTTACCTATTCCTTTTTTTCTCATTAACTCAGACTTCATTCTCCAATATCAGAATTCTTCGCAATCTTTTTTATATGTTTATTAGGGTATTTTTTATCCCCAAAATTCTTCCCCTAATATCTGTGCGATATTTGACATTTTTTTATCTTTGACCTCCGCTTAATATTCAAAATTTGCTTTCTGAACTGATCCACATTTGATTTTGTTATGCTTTTTAGAAAAAGAAAAAATCTCGCTGAATCTACCTTCTCCTGAACATCCTGCAAATTCCTTCCTGATCCTACACTGTATATTTTATCACGTGTGATATTCCTATTAAACTCAACATGCTCGCCTTAAAATAAAAAATGGACACGTGTACAAGTAAATGTGTATGATTTTGCATGACATGTTGTAACCAGCAATAAAAATTGATTAAATGCATGTTTGAAACTAATTTTGTTTGTTTGTTGTATTTTATTTTTATTTTAAAATTTTACATCAGCCCTTGCTTTGATTAATTGAATTGCATTATCTACTATTTTTAATTCCATTGATTGCTTCTATCTTCTAATATACATTTCTTAAATTAATTGCAACAATAACTTATTTTTTATTGAAACCAGAATCTGTACAGGGTGTTTCACAATCACCCAATCACCCATAACCCATAACCGAATCCTATGAACCACCCTATATGGCCCGTGAGATTTCTGAAATCTGTCGATGGTCAAAATCAAAAATGCATTTATAACTATTTTGAAATTCCAAATTATAATTAACGCTGCTTGGAATCCTGCCTCGCTAATGAGAATAGGAACCTGAGATTCTTGAGAAGCCGGACAAAGTTGTGGATTTGATTGAGCAAAACAAGAAGGACATTTTGAACTACAAACGCTCTTTCTTTGTCAGAATGGTAATTCAGCCATAAAATATTAAAATACGTAATTAGCAGTAAAGAAGAATACAAAAGAGAAATACGACCCTCGCGGTGCTCTCTCTCTTTTTCAGGTCAGTGACCCAAAGATCTACAACCCCAAAATTGTGAAAGCTCGTATCCCACCAAACAGAGCATTAAAAGCATCTCCAATATCAGAAGGAAAACAGCCAAATGAAAATGGGAATGGAAATGGAACACCATCTATATCGAAGCCACTTACAAATCAATTGCAAGTCACCATTTTTATGTCCGTGTCGAATATTTTTAAATCAAATTCTGAATTCTTAAAATATTCAAAAGTATTACGGCCCTTGGTTCTCTCCAAAAAATGAGTAAATATTATCTGCATACCATTACGCGTTAAATCGAATCCGCAATTCAGCTCCTATCTCCCGATGTTGGGATAGCCCTGGGTTGGCCCATAAATTACACCTCCCGAGAAATAGCTTTACATGATTATTACCTCACCGCATCCGCACAAACGATGAACATTTCCGGTCATGGTTCCAATGATCACTTAATAATAACGATACTACATAACTTTCCTACTTTGGAGTCAGAGAATGAGAATAAAAGGACTCTAGAGAGAGTTCGAGTAAAATCGATCCGAGGACCATAATGTGGTTGAATGTACAGGGTCTCAATTATAGTCGTGCACCGCAGGCACAATTAAAAGTGCACAATTAAACCTAAGCTTTACGTATTACGCAAATTCCATTGCGCTTTAAGTATTAACGCCAGAGTTTAATTTTGCAATTGTTGAAATCAAAATTTTGTATTCCGCGTATTCCTGGCCTGGAAATTGTAAAAATCAAATTATTGGGTCGAAGTCGAAGTACACTCTGTGACTTCATGAATGCTGGCCCTGGTGTTTTTAGTCTTTAAACAGTCGGACCCTTCGGGGTAGAACCTTGACAGAAGTTGCCCAGGTGGTCAATGGCTACTACATGTCATAAATCTAACCAACAGCTTTTTCCCCACTCCTATTTACATGGATGGAAGAATATATTTGAGACCCTACCCTATTTCGTACTTGGTTTCGGTATTTGGATTCCGTATGATAGGACTAGTGCTGAATAATAATGTGGTTTGATCAAGTGACGATGAAAGATTCTCTTTTGTGGTTTGGTTGAATGAGCAGAGCCTCTTGGATTAGTTGGCCATTAGAATTCATGCTTCATGGGGTCTTTGATGAAGTTACCAACGCGGATATGCCATTCAGGTACGATTATTATGGTTATCATATCTAGTTTACGAGGAAATGTCGAGAAACCCGAATCCGAGTGTCCCATTTCCCATTATATCTCATCTTTTCAGAGATGGGAAACACGAACTAATTAACTCGGATTATTTCTTTCTTCAAACTTTCATCTTTTGTCTGTCAAACTTTAATTTCCGTTTCAACGATTATCTTACATGCGGGTCTCTTTGAAATATTTTATACCTAACATTATAGTAGTCAGATAAAAATGAGATATACGTTCTTTAACAATTTCGCATCGTTAGGAATTGCCCACAAACGTTGCATTGCTTAGACTTTCTGTGCACTACCACTCAAATTTTAATATCAAATATACCTTTAAAAGTTTGGTATCTGGTTCCACATTGTGCAAGATTTCAAAAAGTTATAAAGCAATATAACCAGATTAAAATAAACCTTTATAAAAATAGATATTACTTGAGAATAAAATATTAAAGTCCTATTTCAGTTCAAAATGAGAAAAGTTGAGTCTAATACGATTGAGATCGGAATTTTGAGACAGGTGTATCAAGGGTGTATCACTTTACTTTATCGGATTTGTTTGTTTCTCCAGGTTTCGGAATTGGGATTCAGGACTGTCAGTGAAACCATCAGGGTCAGGTTCTTCAACCAAAACCTCACCAGAAAAGGAAGGTGACTATCTTCGACCGGGTAGTCCAAATCCACCAAGGGGCGGGCATTCCAGAAGTCGTTCTCCACTTCCACCTCCAAAATCTCCGACTGCATTCTTGGATGAAAAACATTAAAAATGCATTTGCAACGCACTCGAGCGACACATCCAAAATCTGAATAGCTTTCTTTTTCCTCTTCCTCCTTTCACCAAATACCAAATCGGATATCCATTTTCTAGCTTCCATTTCCTTTTTTGCATGAAATGGATCTCCACACTCACAAGGGACATTAATCAGAAGAAAAATACAAAAGTTTTCGCAGTTAATCGGATGGGCCTCAATTCGCGATGTTATAAAAAGTTATACAGAGGAACGGAATGTCGGTAACTATTCAGTTTGTTTTCTGTATTCATAAGGAAGATGTGAAAAATTATGTGGCGGCGAATTCTACAAGTAAAATATAAAAACAGCTTCAGATAATTTGAATTTCAAAGTATAAAATCAAGTACATTTCCAGTTCATTTTAATCTCAAATAAATCAAAAGTCAAGAACGGATTCTATTAATTTGAAATTTGGAAGCAGAATTAAGAATGTTTCCGACCAAAACAAATTAGCAAAAAGAAATATGAAAAATGTCAGGTTAATTTCAATTTAGTATGCAAAAGGTGTACCTTGTGAGATAACACGTAGCCAGGCTTGAAGAATCGAATTCACATTAAGGAATTTGTAGACAAGGAAACATTAGGCATATTTTGTGAACTACCCGGATCTGACCTATTTCTTCCACCTCAACTTTTCTGCCATCTTCCATTTCTGAGTTCCGGCAAACACTCACTTTAACACGATTCCCTGGAAATGTTTTCAAAATAACAGAACTGGACTTGTATACAAATATAAATTTGCTTTGAATGTTGCAAGAAAAACGAGTTAAAAAGACGGGGCAAGACAGAAAATGAAAACTGTCATAACATTTTCATAAATAATCGGAGTTGTGGATTATTACGGAAGGTGTCTAAGTAGTGATATTTCTTAACTATAGAAAAGTTAACCGCTAGTATCGTGGTCCATTGAAATTGATTTAGAGTGAGCCTTAAAGAAATATTGAGAAATATACAGGAAAATGACATTCTAGATGAATATGAGCTTGTAGTCGCTTCTTGGATTCTTTTAAATTACATAAATTACAATGTATTTGAAAGTTACAATTTCCACCTCCCACATGAAGCTGCGGAGTTCCAGTAACCGCTTTTTAGAAATATTTTAGACACTCATTCCATGTTATTTCCAAATAGATTGAGTACTTTCTCGAGTACAATGGAGGAACGACTTGCCATCGTGCCCAAGCTGTGTATTCTCAGATGATAAACTTACTTTCGAGACTTTTGGTTTACTTTTGTTGTTGATCATCATAGCACTGCCGAACATTGATTCCTCAATGAGTGCTACGAACGACAATTATATAAAAAAGACATGTTCTAAAATTTTAGTGATATTACGTGATTTGGTCAATATTTACTCTGCATTACCGATGGACGCAATTAGGTTGATTAATACACAGAGGAATAACATGAGCAGTTACAAGTTAACCGACTTTTTTCCTTTCGGAATTCAAATAACTTTTTATATGACAGCTCCACATTTTCTGAATTTCTATTTTGTATGAGGGCGTATGTTCTTAAAAGAAAATCCAGTTTTCACTTACAACAGTTGGGTCCAATATTGGTACGGTCCTTTAAATTATAGTGAACTGCTGTTTTTGCTGAAAGTAATGTCATTTTCATTCATTGTCCTAAAAAATTACAGAACGGAAACCCCCTTTAATTACAAGTTACAAGACAAAAACGAACATTACACACAGACGTTCGTTCTACACATGCACCGGAAACTCCTTATTTTGCCTCACATCCAAATATACGAAATTAATGGTTTGTCGTAGCCCTTGTATTGTAAGTAAATAAAGTTCACTCTTAAATTCTTTAAACGAAAAACACTACATTAACTGAGATCGACCGACCTGCATGCAACCTATGTACCTACAACTCCCACCTGATGTTTAGACTAGAGAATGAATAGTACACCAGAAGTAATATAAATAAATGTATTCTGTCAACACGTAATATGTAATGTAACAGTGGAACTTTAATTTAGCGACAAATTTGTGTAATTATGTAACGTATTGTTATTTCTTGTATGTATTGTCATTGACCTCAGCCCAGCTCATTAATGACTTAATGAGTAAGTAGTGCAGTATTCAATTGTACAGGGTGGTGCATAGCAGCCATATGCATCTGATTCTTGAGTTTCCCAGGAATCCAGTGAGATGCACAGTCATAAAAAATGTAGGATAATTTTGATGAGTCAAATTGCTACGCACCTCCCTGTGTAATATTTGATGTGGAAACATGATTACTATTCCTATTGTTGTCTTTTGGTCGGTAAAAATAAAATTCTCTACAAATTCACTCACATTTTAAACTCATGATTTAAATAATTGTACGTATTTATTTATTTCAGTTTGGACGCAGTGAAGTGACACGCAGATCATATATTTTTTTATACAACGCAAACTTGTCATTATATTTACATAGCACTTGACTGTAATATAAAGTTTAATTTAAAGCAATATATTAGTATTCATGGTAGCAGATCTTCGTAAATAAACATAGGTACGAACCGAACATTAAGCTACGAGTTTCCCTTTCTTCTATGTCTAGATAGAGCATTACTCAATTTCATTCTTGGTTTGGACTCCAAATTTTTAGGAAAAGTTTATTGTTGTAACATAAATTACTCAAGTAAACTCAAATCGAGGTGTTCCACGCCAAAGCTTGCTACTTTTCTGCAATTATCCATTTTTTAACATTGACGCTGACAATATAATATCTTCTCTAGACAATGAGAGAAATCCAGGTATACATAGCGTGAGTAATTAAATTTTGGTAATTATTATAGTAATTAAATAATTAATATAAATTAAACATTCCAATATTGGGAATAAATAATCGCTTTAAATTTGTTAGGTTAGAGACTATCTCTTAATTCCAACCTGAATAATGCTTTTAGATTTCTTAATTTATTTTATATTTCGCACTCGGCACTACATTTATTATTGCATTGACTTGACCTTACCACTTTTAATTACTTTCTAGTTAAAGTACATAGGTGTGGACCAAACTTAATTAAATTAAATTGAAATGGCAATTATATGTACAACTGATTTTTGGTTCAAGGGATTTTCAGTTCATTCAGGTAAACCTGCAGACTTTAGAGAATTTAATAGAATATAATAAAACAATTAAGAAATTCAGAAAGAAATGCGTGTACCCGTTATTTTTGTGAATATTAATTACTATACGAATATTTCTGAAATTAAATTAACAGTTGACTTATGCTCTGGTCGATCCAACTAACACCGAATTTGTTTTCCTGTGTATTAGTGAAAATATGCAAGCAAATTACAGTTTCGTGCCCGACAGTATTGGATATGTGACAATAAATTATTCTCTAAGAAAAAGACGACAGGAGCACCAAATAATTATTTATAGGAATTTTTTCAATTTCTTCGAGCCTCAGTGAGATATCATAAAGGCTAATTATTGTTATTTTGAATAATTAAAACTGTCTCTTAAAGTTGCAAAATCTCTGCTCCTATAGGCAATCAAAACCTACTCCATAGCCTAAAATGTATAATATTAGCTGAACACTTGTTTTACGTACGTACGTGCGAATAAGACATTACCTATTGATACTAATTTAATTTTATACAACGAATCCGAAATAACCGAATTCGGTTTTCGGATTAATAGCTGCGTACAGGGCTGTCTGCAATAATTGATTATTCACAACACCATTTCCTTAAGCTGCTTACAATTTACAAATGCAAGTATCTCGGACGATTTCGGTCGGCTCCATATTGACTAGAAAACCCGAATTCAACAATTCGACAGATTACCCGGGCCATTCTTTATTCGCATAAGCACAATATTAAAAATTACAAGTCTAGAAGTATCTAGAGTTAGTCACTTCAAAATGCGCGATAGTGGTAGTTCTCAAATTGTTTCAATGAATTTTATGTAGGGATGACGCCATCGCGCATTTCAAAGAATTAACTTTTGAGTACGCAATATTGGAAAGATGAAGACTTTTAAAAATGGGTTACGACCCTTGAAAATTATGCCGATTCCGCCATGTTGAGTGGTGCGCAATATTATCGATATTTCGAACAGATCTAATTTTAAGTTAGTTCTTAGCCTAAAGGCACCTAAAAAGAGAGCGACCTATTATTCTATTTCGATTATATCATACGTGAAGCGTCAATACCGCGCGCGGCGGTAGCGCTTGCTAATTATTTATTTTTTATCAGAAGAGTTGAGAGTTAATTTGTGACTTTTAATGACTCAAATCTACAAATATTTAAAGTGAAATGGTGTATTGCGCATTTTTGGTATCATCGACCAACAACTCCCAAGTTTTTATAGATTCCGTGTGGCAGATGGCCAACAACGCGATCTGCAAAGTTTCGAGAAGGTCAAACGTATCGGGAAAGGTCATTGACCTTTGAAATTGCAAGTCTTCCGCGGTATGCCGTATGGAATCTTCTCTTAATGCAATTCCAATCCTTGAGTTTCATCTCTATGCCAATTCTATAAAGTTAATGAGATTCAGGAGGGCTTGGTAGGGAAAGAGTCTTTTCATTTTACTGTTAAATAATTGGTGTCTTGATGTTGTATTATTTTGATCCAACCAATCATTTGTTGTTGGAGTCTGCGTATTGAACAATTGTGCGTTCCTTGTAATAAATTTCTTCGGATTCTTTGTCACAGAGGAGGAGGATGACACCACCGAAGAGGAAAATTGATGCACCCCATCCTACACCATACGCCCATCCGAATTCCCAGAATGCTCGCTTACCTAAGCAGGGGAAATAATCAAATATAATTAATTAATTGTAAACGGTCGAAACTAATCAATTAAGAATGTTCAAATCTTCAGAAGAAAAATAATGATGTAAATATAAAAAATTCTAGGGATTAATGCCGGTAGCTCTAAACAATAATTCAAATACTATGTATTGAATCTAAAAGATTTGACCGTAATAAACGAAATTAACTGTGAACGAAACAAAAAAAACTTACTGTCCATAAGAATCTGGGCGAAGCAAACTGGGTAAATGACGAGGGCTGCCAAGATCGCGACAACTGTTCACGTAAAAATACAAAATGTGACAAATGTACTTCTCAATGAGATTTGTAATCATAATTTATCGTACTTACGTGCGACACCCATGACATAAACGGCGATCCGGTAATATTTGTATTTATTATTTGGATCACGACACCTAAGCCCAAGGGCAGTCAGTAGTGTCGAGAACACATTGACAAGAAGACTGATGAGGACGAAGGCGGCGCAAAACAGCGTGTACACTGCGAAAAAATAATTTAAAATGATTTTTTAATATCTTAATTAAAATGTGTAAACTGACGGTCACTAAATTTAAATACGGTGTTCACCGGGGTCATTCACCAACGCGAAATCTAAAACTGTTAAATATATTTTATAAGTCATTACTTTTCATAAACATTGATCGTCATTCCATTAAATAAATAGGATCGAAATATATTTTTCTCTAAACTCCATGTATCGAATTCGTAAAATGTACGAAATAATTTGCTGGTTATATAGAATGTATGACTGTTTAAGACCGTTTTAATGCAAAAACAGGCGGACGAGAGAATCCGATTACCCAAAGTTTTTGACAGGGAAAAAATATGAAGACACACCTCTACTATCAACACCACATTTTTATTACGACCATTTTTGGACTTAATAAGAGAGTTTGAACGAATTTCAATTATTGATTGATGTTCTTACGTTGAAAATTAAGGTCGAGCCGATGACAACCAACCCCAGCACGCTCCGTCCCATGATCTGAAACCGAAAGAAAGGGAACAGTTGCGGGGAGAGTTCCATTCTTCGTTTTGCTCACACAATAGACAAATAAACCTGAAAAGTAAACAAGAAATGGAAAAAGTAATTACAGACATAGGTCACCCCACGATGTCATGTCAATTCCAAAGCCCTTTCATCCACTAAATACGCACGCACTTCAATTTTCACCCCGGTAGTAGGAGTACAAGCGTAAATCCACTATCCACTTCCACTTACATAAACAGGAAAAGAAATATAGTTGAGATCCGACATAATTATTTTCCACCTCTGCTATTCTGTTATTGTGTTCCTAGTTTTCCCCCAAAAGGGGTTACAAATTCTGCCCTCCCGTAACTCTTACAGTCGAGCCAAATCAATTATTTTGGTGCACTCCACAGGGTGGTGCATAACCAAGAAATTAACCTCCCAGCATCATTTCACACCATAATCACTATTTGAATCACCCTATGTGCGGATACAAAACACAGATCCGATTGCAGCTGGTCAGAACGAAAACCCAAAATTAATTTGCGGTATTTTTCTTGTCAAGGCACAGATGAAGGTTTCCCACAAAATCCCATTTGTCCAATTACCGATTCAATACGATGGAGGGCTGAATTGGACAGAACAGCGAATGCTGCTGGGTAGAACCGATCGTAATTATAACGTTTAATATGTAATTATAATTTATTGGAAATGAAGGAGTGTGAAAAATTTAAATCAGGAATATCGACGTCTATAAATAAAATTTGAAATGAACGAACGACGTGACCCTGAATTAATGGCACCGAGATTTCTGATTTCTGGTAGTTGTTTAGTTAATGGACTCGTGCTAAGCGAATAGAATAAGACACGACCAAAAATCCTACCTCAATAGTCATTTCGTAATTACTTCATTTACAGTAGCCATTTTCTCACTTAACTCAACGCTGAAGAAAACGACTTAATGCTTCAGACCATAGTCATTAAATTGACGAACAAGGGAGAGAAGAGAAAGAAGGAAACAAAATTGGATAGCAAATAATAACTTTTTTATTCGTTCAAACTTTTCAGGGTCAACTGTTGTAAACAATCGGAGCGTGTTTAGTAAAAGGTACTCTAGAACTAAATAACAGCACTTCAAGAATAATGACGACACTGACGATATAAGACTAACTTCGGGGTGGCGATTATTCTTATTTTTCCAGTTCTTCAACTTAACGAGGGGAAAACCAGGGCGGATAATTTTTGATCGCGACACAAAGTATCTCTAAATTCGACTAAAAATAATCGTCATTTGACGTGTTTTTGCTTTTGACGCATTTTTAGGTATTTTGGAAGTCATAACGGTTTTTTCGAAATACGAAAAACACCAAAGGGTCCCCAGTTTGATCTCAATATTTCAGCATGGTAAATTCCATATTGTTTAGGGCAAAAAGTGATCTTGGGAAACTAGAATTTCTAAAGATTGTTTTCTTTTAGAAACTGTTAAAATGTGACAAATTGGGCACTGTGACCAGTGTAAACACATTTGTTTGAGTTTCTTTTAGACATGGAAAGAAATTTAAAGATTGATTTTCTTAAATAAAATTTATTTTCGTGTCCAAATAGGAACAGAACCTCATACAAATGTGTTGACACTATTCACAGTGACCTGCACTACACATTTTAACAGTGTTTCTGAAAATATTTTTTTTTTGAAATTTCTGTTTTCCGAGATGACGTTTTGCCATAAACAATATGCAGTATACCATGCTAAAATATTGAGAAGAAAGGGTGCTTTTCAAATTTCGAAAAAACCGTTATAACTTTCAAAAACAGAAAATCGGTCAAAAGCAAAAACACGTCAAATGACGATTATTTTTAGTCCAATTTAAAGATGCATTGCGTCGCGATCAAAAATTACCCTCCCTGACATTCTCCTAGTAAGACTTCGTTACGATGACAGAGTGTGGAAGTGGATTATCTACATTACTTAAGCTTTCCTATTTCTGTTTATTTATATTAACTTGAGCGGCGATTCAGACACTGTAAGCTTTAAAATGTTTCCTCATTGGTGTTGATCTTACTACTAGGGGTGCCATCCCTTATCTAGATAGACAGCAACCCAATCTCCACACTGAATAATACACTGCGATTTATGGTAAAATAACTAAGAATTAATCGTATTCTCTGAGAAAAATGTTTTCCAATGTGAATTAATAAAACAATTGGTTATCACTTCTTTCGACTTCATTTTTTCTGCTCTTTATACTGTCACGACATCACGTGACATGTTTCCCTGTGATTTTTATCTTTTTCGTTATCAGTTGCGGTACAAAGTGTACAGGTCACAATTGATGAAGCAAATTGAAGAGGTAATTAATGAATTCCTTACCTTGTCTATAGCCATCAGCTGTGAGCCACTCTGAGGACGCGAGTCCCATGATGAGAAGAATGCAAGCAAACATGCCGCAGATGAAGGCAATCACCTTTAATTAACAAAAATTCTTCTTGTCATCACTTCATCTCATTAAAACCAAACCATAAGAGAGATCATCCTACAAACATCTCCGCATCCTCACTTCGCGCACAAATTCACATTCATTCAACCATACCATGTAATTTAACGCATTTATAATACTTAATACTTGTCGGATTAATCTCACAAGGGACCACCAGTTGTTGCTTTCATTTAATTCATTCTTTCGTTTAAAAGAATGTATACAAATACCAAGACAGCGAATCAAATTCAATTCAATTACAAAAAAAGAATCGAAAGTCAGTTCAAAATGCCCCTGTGGCCTTCATTCAAATCAAATTTCGTGTCCAGGCGCAGATTTCGTGTCTATCGGTAAAAATAGCACCCCTGACATTTCCCTCGTGAAGCTTAATACAAGTTTCTTTTTCTTTAATTCGAAGACATATGGATTAAGCCTTAGTGGTCAGAACCGGAATGTTAAGAAGCGTTCTACCCGTCATAAACTAACAACTTGTTCTTTGTCATCCTTCTTAGAATGACTTACGAATTTTACAGTGGTAGTTGGTATGAAAGACATTGTTCAAATGAAATAAAAACAAAACAAAAGCAAGGCAGGCAGAGGCAGAGGAATGACTCGGACAAACAAGTCGTCGGACTTGCTGGCGAGTGTCACGACTCATTCAGAATAATGAAGAGATTAACTTGAACTCAAGTCCAGATCACAAAAGAACAGATTAAAAATAGAGATAGGATTGAATCAAAATTAGAATTAGGAGTCCAACAACTTCTCATCCACCTGTTTTAATACCGCACCTGCTCACAACTATTTTTTATCCCCGGGCTTTTCCAGACCGAGTTCGATTCCTTGGACTGACAACGATTTCGGGTTGGTTTAACTGAGTATTAAATGTGCCAAATGGAAACCAACTCAGATTCCGCCAACGAGACCACACTGCTATGTTTAACACTGGATGCCAATTTCTCTCTGTATATCGAACTAAAATTCTAGCGCTTAAAAAGTTCGATAAATTTTGCAGCGAATGTAATGTCTGAGATGTTGGTAGTGGAAAGGAACCTTAAATTTGATTAATGGGTGTATTCGGTTTATTTCAGATCCGATATTGCGGTTCTCTTATCAGATTTGCTCCATATCTTTTACACATTCATGGTGCGAAGATATTTGCCAATTTCTGCATTCAAAATCACGCAGATGTGAAAAATCTACCCCATCGAATACCCTACGTGTTAAGGTCCGCGTATGTGCAATAGTTAACACTAAAAAGTTTGACTGAATGAAAAAAGCTATTAGACTAATTAGCTCTGACAAAAATTCACAAAACGAGATTAAATTCAGATTGTAATTTTGGAATGAAGTTTGGCGGAAAGGATCCGCATTTTCGGCTAAACCTACCACATTATAAATATTTATAAACCGAAAGCAGAGACCATACGAGAGAAAACATTGTAACGTCTGCCACCAAACCATTATCTATCTAATTTAAAATTCTACACAACGAATCCTACCGTAACTGCACTTGAGTGGTTTTGCCATTATTCAAATTTGACTATTTAACAAAAACGACGAATAAACCGCAGAGAGTAGATAGTCGTCTATGATCGATTAACTTTGGCCGTAACCCTGAGAATGCCCCTGAATGCTAAATTGACTGTCGCCTGACGACTAGCGTCTTTAAATACTAATTAGAATGTCATTTACAACTTGGTGACGTGATCTTCAAGCAAAGTCTAAGGCATTAGCCTTACAAGTACGACATAAACATATACATTGACAAGGAAAGTCTTTGTTGTTCCGTCTTAATTTTTTTAAGTTGAAAACACTATTGTCACAATCACTTACAAGGGAAGTCAAGTTTCTGAAACGCAATAGAATTTTGCCATTCGAGTATTCGAGCAAGCCCAATTTTGTCTTTCTAGTTCAAAGAAATTACTGCAAGGGTGTTTATGACCCGTTAGGTCAACTGCACGTAACGACAAACGCTGAAAAAGTAAATACTGAAAATTATTGACAGGAGAGATATTTGTTCTGTCGATTTTGTATTGACTCTCACTAATACACTACGATTTGGCAGTAAAATCATTGACAAGAGAAGTTTATCCGTAGTCCCCAGCAATTTTAGGTGGAACGAACCTAAAGAAATTATCCTCTTAATTATTTCCACACTTCTACCTCAATAGAAATATGAATAATTAGAGAATTGCAGAACACGTACAGTTTTTTTTATTGAACGGAGATTTAAATTTGAATTAGTACAAATACGGATGCGGGAAGTGTGGCGGATTTGCCCATTTCTCATTCAAATGATATATTACGCTATAATTTATTATTTCATCGCATTCGAGTTCAACCCACTTTGTTCACCACACCACATAGGAACAAACTTGAACAGATTTATTGCTCCTCCGCACATTTCAAAAACGTCTTCAACGTGCGAGGACCAACAAAGAAAACTCATTTTCCCCTTGTCATCATAATCATGAGAAACCGCTCCACCAGAGAAGTCATGCTTTAGCGACAAACCACCCAAAAAAGTTTAACCACCGAAACCACCAAATAAAAAACTATAGCCAAACAAAACAATTCCAAATTCCGTAAATGACAACAGAAGGAAATAGTACAGAGTACAGGGTGGTTCATAATTTCCAACATCGTGCATGGGAGATACACAATTCCATTCAATCCCTCACCACAGAATGTGAGGGAGGGGCCAATGGTTATGAACCACCTTGTAATCTCCAGTTTAAGCACGAACATCAATGGTTTTTGCTGTAAGCCCTTAGGTTAAAGTTCTAATCAGCATTCCCATTCTCATTCTCACCTTTGACCCACAGGAACAAGCCATTTTTTTCTAGACCAAATTATGAAGTAAAGAAGAAAATTGTGAAGAGTTGAAGAAATTTAGCGGTTAGAAGTTAGAAATGTTAGGACAGAGAAAATGCTCAGGATTTCGATCTGAAAAATATGGAGACACGAAACTGACACTTCTCGTCAATATTATTTCGACAATACTTTTTTTTTGTGAAAGTACAAACAGGATGCACGCCTGGGAGGCGAACCTGTGCGATGTGACGAACCCAATTCAAATTGTCTTTTCGTCCGTGTCACCGTCCTCAAAATGTCAACACGCACCACACTCGTCAATTTTTTGTTTAGAATTTCCCCCAGCTGGCACAGATTCTTAGAAATTTAGAATAGAAGAGACAGAATACAATTTTAGCTTAGAAGACAGACGAAAAGGTGCACGAGTTCAGAAATTTAACAGAAGCTCCGGATTTCCGTCAGATACACAGAATATTTGTCCGATACCCAGAAGAATTGTCCAATACACAAATATTTGTTCGATACACAATATAATTTGTCATTTACAAAGTTTCGCATCCAATCACCTTATAGGATCCACAATAACGCCGCTTTCCGACAGCTGCGACACCTCTTGGACCAATTACTCTACGATTTGTATTAATTCTCTTGTACTCTGCTGGATTATTTGACACTTTATTTAAATCTGGACCATTATTAGCTGCTCTTGAATTTTCCTTATTTCCATTGGTCATCATAGGTTTAGCTCTAGGGAATTCAGCATTATTTCCATTCATATGTCCATTCGCTGGCACCAATTTTACACCACTAACACTATTTTTATGTCCGTGTCCATTTTTTCTTTCATATAACAATTTAGATGACTCGTCTTCAGCATTATGGGCATTCAAATCTTCACCAATCGCACTGTTTTTACCAATCGTGCTGTTACCGTCTCCGATTGTCCCATTTGATCTCAAACTCGTCGGGGGTGAAATCACCGGCCTGGGTGTAGTTTTTAATTTCGGCATGTTGTTGATTCAATATTATTATTAAAAATCAGATCAGCATTAGTAATATCGGAAAACACTTCACTTCAACAAGTCACTAAGAATTATTTGGCATTTTTACCGCCACAATCCAAATACAGCGGTGCTGTCACAATTCACAAAACGCACTCAAATGCGTCCAAAATTTCAGCAGAAAGCACAAAGTAAACAGAAATTCTTACACACGCGAGGGTAGTAACGAAATTTCTCACGTTTACAACTTTTTTCACCAGATTCACTCAACCACCAAAATTTCACTCAAAAATTCACTCAACCACAACCACCAAAATTGGACTCAAGATTTCTCCCGAAACTTTTACCGATTTTGAACTAAAACTGTCCCTTCATTTTCATTTGTTTCCAAAATTTTAATTTTCGGCACTGGAATCGAATTCAGACAATTTGTGTAAGATGTTCATATTTTTTTTTAATATTTCAAGAACTCTGTACGGGGATTCCGATTGTTAATTTGTCACTGGCTCTTTTTCCAAATTCTATCAAAATCCGAAGGAGATTTTCAACGTTTTGAA
>JAQGCA010000843.1:0-22297 GCA_034698945.1 Protaphorura quadriocellata
CACATGAGCTTCGTAAGAATTGCTTTAGATAAGGGTGTCTGTTGACCAAGTTTATATAGCAAAGTACCCCTAGTAGTAGTCCGATCTCGTTGTCCAACGAACTTGACCGGAGCTATGACCCCAAAGTCATACATTTCAAGTTTAAAGTAAATCGGACAAAAACTGTGACCGCTAGAGTGCGAACACACACACACACACACACACACACACACACGGACACACACCAATGACCATTGTATAGCTCAGTCGTTCCGCCTTTCGCAATAAATGAAAAAAAATTGTTTGTCGCCAATAGTAATCAGATACATATGTTCACTAATCACTACCCAAACAAAATCTCTAGGCGATTCTAATTCTCTTACTAATTTCCTGTAGTAGAGGTTCCAGAACGACAAAAAAAAAGGTTGGATCATGTTGCACAGAGTTTCTCAATTCATTTACGCTTGTTTGAACAAAAAGTACTTTAAAACGTTCGCAGCATCGCAGCTTTACAAAAACGCGACATCTCAGCTTCTAAAAAAAACTTCATACATAGTTTTCTGCTTAGCATTAAAATTAGTAAGCACATCACAGCATGCATTAATAGATTAAGTTTTTATTTCTAGTGGAATAACATAACATCCACCAGTACCACGAATCAACACACTAACACCCGCCGCATTCGTACAAATAGAGGGATCAAATAACTGTCGTCTTGTCTCCACTACTCTCTACTGGAAGTTGAAGCAAAAAAGACATTAATATCTTCCCAGACTTTATTACCCATAACGTAAAGCCTCGATTAGCCTTTAGCCTCAACGTCTACTAATCGTAAGTTCCTTTTACGCATTAGTTTTGCCCAATTTATAAGAGCTAGAAATCAGACTGAATAATCCTGGCTCCAAATGTCATTCTGAGTGTCAGCTAGTCTTCTCAATAATAAAAATTAACGGAACGGATAATTCGAGAATTCACCCGTGTCTAACTTAATGACTGGTCGACAACATTCAAACCTTCATAATCAAAATCCCCTAACTAACCTAACCTAACTTGAAGGTTTAACTGGTAAGTTGAACGGGCGCCAAAAAAAACAAGAACAACAACGTATGTGTGTGTATGTTTACAAGAAGTTCTTGTAAACACATACAACATATTACTTAAGTGATTGCGAAATATGGGCTAGCAATTACACCTGCGAAAACTTCAAACAAGTTTCGTTTTCATATATGATGACATCAAAGCAGACGTTCCAGAAATATCTCTTCCTGTTTATTAATTTTTACCTGTCTGTGTAAGATAGATGCAATGTCCGCAAAATTACTTTACGATTCATCCTGCATCATCATCATCACCTTATCTAATGCAGGGATTAATTTTATTGGCATGGCTAATCAAGAATGGAAATGTGAATATGACTGGATCCTAATCCCATATCAATCCCACTCACTCACATATTCCCCTTGCCATAGAATATTAATGAACCATATTGTCATATTAATAACTCACGCTCACTCCTACTTCCTTCCGAATACCGTAAGGTTAAGGTAACTTTCGGATGTTTTTTCACTCCAAATGTAATGTCTAATCTTATCTTATCTTGCAGAATCGAATAAAATACAAGTAATGACATGGTGAAAACTAAGTATTATTGCCCCGTCATCTTCTAACTACAAGAAAACTTAAAACTTCCAACTTTACATCTACATACATACCCGGTTAGCAGCAGCAACCATCAATCACTGAATAATGCAATTCTATACATACCTTCCCTATCCAATTCATCTGACTAGAGTAATAATTACGTAACCAGCCAACCAAACCGACCTATCTACCAGGGGCGCTAGCCCCACGGCATGGTACCATGAATAGGATACATTATTCTATTTCAATCCAACTTCCAAAATTCATTTATTATCAAAATCATGTGGCACTCCTTCACGTCTCTACCTTGGCAATTTCATTCCCTGGCCTGCCCACTTCTCAAGAAATACGCACTTTCGAAGTACCATTACTTTCGCACGACTACGGCTACGACTAGGACTTCAAGATTGGGTTATTAGCTCTTCTGGCGCTTCTGGGTCTACGAAAAAGTAGAAACTTATGATTATTGCGTGAAAAAAATCCTGTAGAGTCTTGTCGTGCACTTTTTTCTCTTCATTTTCTTCCAAAAAGAGTACATTGAAGACAAACCTATTGCCATTGCCATCTCCTACGGTAACCATACCGTAGATAGAACGACCAGAGACGGTCATAATGATGTGTCATTTATTTCCAAGTGTGTGTAAAATCTCTTCCTCTTCTTTCTCCCCTTGTTGAGAGGGTTTATCCATCAACCCAGTAGTACTGGCAAAATGAACCAGATGTTTTAAAGGACAGACGACGAAAAGAAAACTATAACTACTTACTTCATCCACTCAACTCTAGAATTCTAGCACTACCACTACTGTAAGAAGTTCCTTTCCTGTTCCTTCTTTGCTTTCTCATCTCTCCAGATAAGTTTAGAAATATTCCATTCCAAAAGAATAAAGGATAGAAAATACCCGCACCACTACTCACTCCTTCAACATCCTTCGTCACCCTGCCCGGCCTGCCTTAGCCCTCCCATGCATATGTTTTAAAATGAAGAAGGACATTTCAACGACATTTGTATTCCTTCCTTTACTCAAAGCCTGATTTATATTCAACACGAACATCACTTCGTACTTTTGAAAAGGAACAGCTATACCGAGGAATAGCTCTGCAACTTTGTAGAATGTAGT
Organism: Protaphorura quadriocellata; assembly: GCA_034698945.1. NCBI lineage: Eukaryota > Metazoa > Arthropoda > Collembola > Poduromorpha > Onychiuridae > Protaphorura > Protaphorura quadriocellata. The sequence continues at coordinate 2,739 of JAQGCA010000843.1, forward strand.
CAACTCACACCAAGTCTTTTGTATTTATTTAATTGCCTTAAATTCAATTGTACTACATGCCAGTGTTATTTAAGACACGACAGACATCACATTACACTATTACACTAACATTATGTCACCTCAGCCAGTCTCACACGTAACCATTTTACCAGTCACCGTAGTCAACGAGTCAGGAGTCACCCGTCCAGAGAGTACGGAATAGGAACTTCGCATGAGTAATTAGATCTTTAGTTGCTTCGACCGAATAGGTCGGCGTTTAATCTCTAATGGATTAAACAGCACAGTAAAGTGACGAAAAAACTAGAATACTCTTGCTCTTGCTGATGCATTTAACAATACCACATGAAATTGAAATTCTGGTAACTTCAATCTTTTTAGTGTTCGGTGTTCGGTCAACTATGCCTCCAATGCAATGGAAAAGACTTCCGAACAAAATGTAATACCATTTTCACTGCAGCGAAAAGATCAAATGACATCGACTTCCGAAACTAAATCTTTCGGAGATTGACTTGAACGAAAATTTCGAGACAGACTTAGCCAGACGAACAATTCCGCTACTACATAAGTAAAATCGAGGCCTTCTGAGACTCTGCCACTCAGTCGTATAAGTCGTATTCAGATCAAAACAAATTCGCAAAACCATGCGGTGATGCAGTCAATGAACGAACACAGGATCAAACAAAAACTCGGACCTGCTTTTCGGATATCCGCAATTTAAATCTCTCCACACAAGTAACTAACTAAAAATGAATTACAAGTTTATGCGACCGCTCACCTCAAAATGTTCAAAATTGTCCAGTTCCAGTACGTTCCGTTCCAAAAATCAAGAATTCTTATTAAATAATTGCGAACCTTACTTGTCAAGCGGCTTACTAATAACTAAAGGAAGTCAAATGACAAAATATATAACGTATTTATTTGACCAGCCTACTCTGTTATGTTCACATCCTCATGAAAATACCCGATATTAGTTCATCACCATTCATTCCTTCAACTAACAAGTAAATAATAATAATGAGTCAGTGACCTATTACCCATGATGCTGCAGTCTATCCAAATGCATGCTGTTTTACAATTAGGACAAAACCAAACCAAACAACATACATTGCATTACTTCAGTACAAATAGAAATTCACAAGTAAAGGCTGATTATATTCTCACAACTTCCTCCAACATAACATACGAATGACGCTCTAACAAATTACACCATTTTCCTGACGCAAACACACAAAAACGAACTTCCCATGAAATGAGCGATGACTGTGGACTATGTCGTCGTCGTCGTCATCCTATGAAACACATTTTCCTAATGAATTGAGTAATAAGAAAGACAAATTGGGCATCATATTTTATCGTACCTTCCCAAAAACGTAGCCAAACAACCGCGCTGTGTCTACGGCTCCAGATTACTCTACTATATCATCCGGACATTATTTTCTCCAACATTAGGGAAAACTACTACACAAGGCGTTAAGTAGTTACGTCTACGTCGGAAGGCATCATATGATTCACGAACGAGGAACGACCCGAGCCAAGGAAAGGAACAAAGGAAAAAGCATTACACACAGAGTTCGCTTTTGTTTGGGCGTGTTTGTGCAAAAACTCAATAAATGACAACTGAGGCGTTACATTAGGCGAGCCAACGCCATCAGCTATTCTGCTCTATCTTCTTCATCCCTATCCTCCGTACCAACCTGCCCTATCTGCCTATAAATTAGTTCCCACCCATCCCAAGGGCCATTCATAAATGTTTTTAAAAAGTCAAAGTAATCGCTAACTGTAATACCAAGTCCATCGATTTTTGAATCGTACGATTTAGTAAACGGGTCGGCCAAGGACTTGAACCCAGAACCTCACAGATTAAGTCCGACATTCACGGGACCGTGCCAACATACAGCGCCAAAGCCAAACCGCAAACCAAAATCACAGGAAAGAGAGAATCTTTCCGAATTGTTTAAGAAATTACTATTAACATTGAAAACGTTTGAAATATATTTCATTCTAAAAAGGCTAACATCATTTATAAACAGCTCAAAATCCACGAAAGAAAGAATTGCTCATCACTTTATTTCTTACTCACACTTTTCACTTATTCACGATTCAAGAGCTGTGCAAAAGTCAAAGTCCTCTAAAGCTTTAAAAATGATTAAGAAAGACCAAGTGATAGAATTGCCACCCGCCACCCCCCTTACCTACTAAATAAAAAAAAAGTATACTCATGAAAGTGGAAAGAAAGAACAGAGGCAAAATAAAGCCTGAGGCTCAACCGCGCTCAACGTTGTCCAATCCATGACCACGCTGTGGGCTTCCAAGACCAAGTTCAGTCAGTGCTTTCAGTGCAATTTCTGAGTGCCACTGTCAATGCCAATGCCAAGTGTGCGTCACCCCTACTCCTACTACGCAAAGGTCTGCCATGCCTTTTATGCGGGTAATCTCTTGAAGTTCGAGGTTAGGAACGTTGACACTGACTTTCCTTTCTCCGGTTCAGAGAAAATTCAGAATTTCGCCCCGGCCAGACGAAATACTTGAAAAAGGAGCGATGTACTTTCATCACGAGACATTCCGACCGAACCGAACCAGTCAGCGGGTGCGGAACCATCCGCGTAACCAAGGGCAACAAGACCCACAAAATCTGGAGCGAAAGAGGGGGAGTTCTAGACGCATAATGCGTACTATCAATATCACACACATACAGACAGAATCGTCCACGTTACGTTACGTTCTCAAGATCCGAAGCAAACCCTAACCCGGCATCTGTTGCCCTGCGTAAACGCACGCACATTTCACAATTTCTCTATCCCTACAGCCCTTACAATACAAAATACAACGTCAAAGCCGGTACAATGCAATACATGCCCTTACATAGGAAATGAAACCTCATCTCGAAGATCTCCCCGTCTCCAGCATCCAGCCAACATTACATACAAGAACTAAAACTCTGGCTTGGAATATTCGCATTTATTCTACTCTATTCTACTATTATAATGCATTCACCAAGTGGAAGATATGATTGTGCACGGCAAGCAAATGTATGTCCCCATATCACACGCACTCCTTACTTCTCAATTTTTCCCCAAAGTAAAAGTAAAACACCCGTTTTTTCCTTCCTGAAAAGTTGAGGCTGACGACGAGATGCAATTTAATTCAATGTAGTGCAATGCCATGCCAAGCCGTACACAACCGTATCTAATATCAAACGCTGAGAGACCTTCGCCATCGCCAAGTAAAGTTTAAGTTAGTAGTTTTGGAGAATAAAGAGAAGGGCGGAGGATCAATAAAACATACAGATTTACGGGACAACGAAAGGAGACGTACGTACGCACGAACGTTAAAAACATATACCACCTATAAAAAAAAAGTTGGACGAGTAAAAAATCACTTCTTTTTGCGAAAAACTTCAACATCCGGCACCAAATTCGCAGTCTCAGTCTCCGTCACATGGATCCACTCGCCATAACATAACATAACCTTTAAAGAAAACTAGTCCATCTCCATTTCCATAACATAGCAAACCAAGAAATATATCCATAACCTACGCACCTATCCCTCCTTCCTCCTCTTGACAGTATGTAGTTAAAGGAAAGAGGTTTCCCAATAAAACACCCATTCAACTTTCAACATAACAACTTTCAAATAGAAAGAAATTATTGCGAAGTAACTCTACCAAAATCTATAGCCCAGTCCAAGTGCCAGCCTGGTCATGCCTTGCGATTGAGAATGTACCAATTTTACAAAAGCAATGCAAGCGAATTGTGAACATATATTTTCTAAACTTTAGACTTGCCAGACACTCTTAACAGACACTCGACCGTCACATCTGCAAAATTTAATACCTTTTCAACCCTCATCCTCAATATAGTTTTCGCACATTGCAAATAACGTTCACCAGATCTACCTTCCTACAGAGACAAGGAGAGACTACGCACTGGCAAAAAGTCAATTAAGGGAAGACACGTTTCGCCATCTCCTCCTCTCCGATTTCCATTCTCAGCTTCTAAAATATACGAGGGTCATCAAATGACGAGAATAATAGGAAAAGCTGTCCATGCTAAAGAACTAGAAACTACTGAAAGTCTAAAACCTCGCCTGTGTTTACCCATCCGATTTTCGCATCACTTTTTACTATTTCATTTTACACGCATCCTTCCTGTGTGTCCTTCTCTATTTCAACGTCGACCGTCTCAAGTTGCACCCATTACGTTTGGGTTTTACGTTTACGCACTACTAAATCTAAATGCGTATCGTATGCTGGATACAAATGGCTGGTAGGGGCTGACAACGTGGACGTATCCAAGTAACTAAGTAAATCCTGTCTTCCATCTTTATAAATCCTATTTGAAAAAAAGATACGTCCAAGTTCGAGAATCGAAAATCCTTTCTTGACAGTTTTTTTTTTTCTTCAACCTATTATTCCACATCTTTTCCTTCCATCTTCGAAAAAAATTCTAACCTAAACACTTGTATTCCTTATTTCATATCTTTTTCTCCTTTCAATCCAGATTATTAAAAGTTTTGACAATTTCATCTACTACCTCCCAAACACTACAACATTTGAAAACTTAGACTTGACAAAAATCGAGTGCGAGAAAAGACCTTACTGGGGGACTACTCTGACTACAGGGGGAGAAGTCCCTATATTTATGATGAATTTTTTTTCAACTAAAAATCCAAATACCTCAACAAATTCCATTCTCATTCTTCTTACCCTAACTGTCAAATAAAGTAACTGGAGGCAGTTAAGTGTTAGCTCGGATTCCAGTTTCCAGCATCAAAGGAAAGCACAGCAGCCAGCACACCATGAAAAGATAAGGAATCTGTAGACTCCGAGAGTTCGAGAACTAACTGTCAGAATGTCAAATTAACTCAAGGCGAGACGACAAGGAAAAAAAACTTTTTTTTCTCTCATTTAAGTTGCATACTTTAACGTAAATTATCGTGGGAATCAAACTCATTTCGACAAAATTTGTCCATCTTGCACGTCTCAAATTAGCCATGCCGTGATTCTACTCAAGCTTTCTGCTAACTCGCATTCCTTCGTAATCTAAATGGCTTCTGTTCTCATCCATAATTCTTCGAAGGTCGAACTTGAACTGAACTCTTCTACTTTAGTCCACAAATAAATTACAAATCCTTCCTTCAAGGAATTGCCAGATAACCAGAGAAAACCATATAAACTGGTGCTTCGAATGTTTCACTTCGAGTACTTTAGAAACAAAGGAGAATATTCTTCATTCATAATTTTAATTTCTGTGAAAAAGTTATTTTCAAAAATCTCCATGACGAAATAACTTGATCCGTCGAACTACAAAATGGTTAGGATTATTTTACATCGCATGAAGGTTAATGATTTGAGTTCACAAATCTGGACCAAGGACCAAGGGCCAAGGGCCGTACATAATCGAGTGAGTAGTAATAGTCTAGCCTGTTGATAAAATAAAACTTATCATGTCCATTCTTGAGCTTCGAGAAAGGAAGCCAAGAAGGACCGGCTAATTCTATCCTTCTCGTTCTTCAAGACCCACAAAAGTTTTAGAAGACAATCAGTTAGACAAAGGCTCAAATCTTTACGGTCAACAGAATTCTCCCAACTCATCTTTACCTAGGTTAAGGTCAGGATGCAGAGCACGCCTCCCGCAGTCTATATACCCTTGTTGAATGTCCCAGTCCGGTTCAAAGTACATGTAAACTTACACTTATGAGGTTGGGAAACATGAAAAACATTATTTTCTCTCCTCCAGCCAGAAAATTGATATAGTAGGCCATTCCTCAAACATAGCTTTTCATATCCTATCTGCTCTTCCAAACACACTCAATGAGGAGATTATTTCGACCAAAATACTTACTCAGAAGAATGGCTCAAAAATTCAGCGTGACTTTGAACTCTTAGTGTAGATTAATGTCAAAGGGGTCTTGTCAACTTTTGGGATGATTGGACCAGGCGGAAAAAAGACGACTACGCTGCCTCAAATGTCCCTTGACTATTTATCACAAGACACTTCAAATCGATTTGAGTGTGACATTAAAGTTTATCACACTTTTTGCATTTACAAGCACAAACAGTATGTACCGAGTTTACGCATAAATAAAGGTAAACAGGTAATATACAGAATAATTAAAATCTCCCTTCGCAATTGGATTCAGAAACTCAACACTAAAATTTCATTCAATCCAGAATTTTGATTAACGACTGACACAATGGACTTATTCAGCAATGACTGACAAAAAACGCCAAACGAAAGTCGTATGCTTCTACATATGATATGACACCACGAAAACCACCTTATTGAACAAATCATGTGTGCCTTGTCAACGTGTAGACCTGCACATTAGCTCTATTGACGAATTACTTGGGAGCATTAAATATCATTACCGCATTGCAGAAACATCAGTGGTCATAGGAATTTTCTCTACCATCCCTAAGTGGTCATTCCATTCCTGTTCTGTTTCCCTATTCCCTATTCGCACAATGAACATTAGATTACAAAATAGAGTTAATTATTGGACGTCGGGTACTGAAGTAAACACATTGTGTTTGCATTACTTACTATCCCTTTTGAAAAGCTTGTCGTAATGATCGACAGATAGATCAGACAGAAGAACTGAGGTTTGAACCCTACAGCAACGATTTGGGCTTATGGAGAATTTCGATTCCTGCGGGCTTGAAATTCGAGTCAACCGTGAACGGACCAGGACTAACCAGCCGAGGCGGGTTAACAATGCCATATGAATTTATGCTCGAATGATGGGAACGAAAACAGACAGAAGCTGAAGCTGAATAGAAGCCTTTCAGTTTCAGGCGCCAGTCCTCACGAAATTATATTCAACATTAGGTAATAAGATTACTATGAAACAAATATTTTTGATTATTGACAGCATATCGAATTCGTGTGGCGTTTGGCCTAGTGATCAATGATCAACTATTTTGTATTCGAGTTTGGAAACTGTAGTGATTACGGAACTGTTCTTTTGTAGTACAAAAATGTAAAAAATACTTCATTCTCTCACTTAGGCCTGGCCACAATTTGAAATCTTATACATTCAAAACAACTTTCCAACGCAGATCTAATTATAATTTTCCTGTCTAAATTATTCTAAGAACAACTGAGCAAGCGTTCCAGATTAAATTATGCAATGCAAAAACTGACAGTGACTATTGATGTAAAGGAAGCTGTCAATTTTGATGCCATTCATCAATAAAAGACTTTAAGAGCGTAAAATTCTTAAATTACATAGTAAACTTAGTAAACTTGAATTAAATACAAAAGGCCTGGGCGTGCCAGAAATACATAGTAAATTCAGGATTACTCACTCTCTATCTCACTCAATATACTAATGTTGGCTCTACAGGCAACAAATAGATTCGCAATTCCATTGGACACCCCCAAGTTCATCCCCTCAAGAACTTTAATACATTCCCATGGAGTTTACAATGATTACCATCGCTAACAATAGAAGTCATCTTCGTCATCGTCAGTACACTCTCAATGTACTGCATATATAACAAACACGCAACCAGATTACATTAGAAAGAGCTGACAGACAACGACTTCTGAGGGTTAGTTGGCTCGCTTGACAGTAGATTACCTGCATAAATATAAGAAAGATCTTGCTAGACTCGGAAGTACAAACCACGACTCGAGAACCCTATCAAAACCAGCTAAAAATTTAAGTACACTCAATTCAAACAATTGCTGTTGAGTGTGACAACACCATGTGCAAAGAACACTGCGTGTTTACTTGTGTCTCAAGTCTTGTATTTATTTAGGGATAAGGAAGTCAGTCTAACTCAAACCTAAACCAAACTAACATATTTCCGAGTATACAAAATTCAATCTCGAGAAAAATAATTGCCATTCGTTCAAACTGTTCAAATTAAATTTTTCGATTTGAAAAAGTACATCGACGTTATGAAAATTTCATGTTTTGTTATATGTTTTGTAACAGTTTCCGTATTACTTAATTCCACCATGTCAAGGGGCCATACAACAAACGTTTGTTAGTTTACATTGGGATATATGAAGCCAAAAAGCCTTTATCTATCTATCAAAGAGTATGCATACGGACAAAATATTTCAATTTTCCCTAATCTCTTACCCACTCCACGCCAACCCAAGTTTATCGTGATTCAAAATGTTTTCAGAATTAAAAGAATATTAAGAGATTAAGAGATGAGGGATTAAGAGATAATCTCTTTCTTAATTCTGAAAACGTTTTGAATCACGATAAACTTGGGTTGGCGTGGCCTGGGTCAGGGTCTAGTCCAAAGTACACGACTATTAACTCCCATTTTTTCTGAGTTCAATGCTAAAAGAAAAACTGCATTTTCTTGCAACAGTAGCATTGCAAATACGTTTCAACAAGTAAAACTGGAAAACTGAACCTATTAACTTAAAATAAAATGCTGGTACTTTGTAATTTATAGCTCAACCCTGAGCTCATCTGTCCTGTCCACTTTGGCAGAGGTCGTGAGACAAATTCAAAGACGATGTCTACCTTATAACCAAATCTGTTTGAAACGACGGCTGTTTTTGTCTCAAAATAGGTAGCATAGGAAGATGGAAGAGAACAAGAGCAAAGCACCACATTTTCACATTGCGAGTTTCTGTATCGGGGTAAACGTCCTGCCCAAGGGCGGTTTCGCAAAAAAATAAGTACACTCCAACTAAGCCCTCATATATTCTACGTACAACTAACCTTCATGAAACTTCTTTATCAAGTTATTTCAAGTCAGAGTGTGTCACATTTAAGCTGGCGTCGCTTCGTCCCACCTTTTCACTTAAAAAAATCGTGAGCGTCATTTTCAATTCGTGCAAAAGCAATACTATAATATAGTAAGTAAATTCCTCCCAAAATGATACTTGTGGATTTTCTAAATCGCATCTCTCACTCTCTCAAAACTCTGGATGTCCAAAACTTTCGAAGGACCCTGTACAGCGTAAACCCATACTGCAATCAATTCAATTCACCAGACTATTCCATACACATGAGTTGTATCCAACCAAACCAAGTAGTGGAGTTCCGAGTTGTCTTACGAGGAAACTATTTTTCATGTACTAAAAACTGAATCTGAATCAAACTAAAAGTTTAAGATTGGTGATGGTCCTGTGGGCAAGATAATTTGACCATTCCCTTATATCAAGTATGGGAATGGTCATATTATCTCGGTCCTGGCAACGTGGCAACGAATGTGCAGGTTTCATCTTCATCTAATCATCGGCAGATACGTTTATTTCCTAATTCCTTCTTAATGACCATTGATTATGATGACTGTTCTTGAATAGTCAATGGAATCTGGCCCGGTTCGAATGTCTCAACAATTTCGGTGAACCTAAATTTTGAATGCCAAAAAACAGGTTATACTTTTACTCATGATGGTGATCTTTACAGAGTTGGTTTGATTTCTATGTGAAAAGTGGTTTCCTTGTCAGTGTGCAATTCCAATTCTTTATATGTCTATCCCGCACCAAAAAAAGAACAATACAACAACACTCCTTGTAAAAAAAACCGAAAGAAGAAAAAAGACTCAACATTCTGAGATCCGGAGAAGCGGAACGAAGGAAGAATAAAAGCTCAGCACCTCGTATATTTTACCTGTTCGTCTCTCTCACCGTCTACAAAACCAGAACCAAAATGGGGCAATTGATGGCAAGAAAGAAAGCCACATGTATTTACTTTTTTCCAACATCCAACGAGAATAGCCTTTCCTTTGCCAGTTCAAACTGCTTTAGCTTCAAACACCAACCGACAGACTATTCCCACCTTAAAATGTACGTACGCTACTTGTTTCGGAATTCGGATTTGAAACTACAACCACATTCTCAAGCATCCCCGTCGCAATCGCCATTCCGACTTCGACTATAAAACATCCAACTCACTGAACTCACACCCTTATCGGCTTATGTCGAAACTATCTTTCAAAAACTACAATAAAACCAAACGTGTTCGTTACCATGGTATGAAAGTACGAAAATGCAATGAAAGTTATCCAAAAAAATGATGACTGCGCCTGGCCGCCAAGCATGTCAATGACTTCATTTCCTTCTATAAAAGGAAGTAAGCATTTACCAAAACCATAAAATGCTACTCATCAAATGAAAACTGGTATCTTACCGTGTCCTTACGAGTCTAAACCGTAGGAAGTGTTTTCACTTCCTTTCCATTTATATTTAACCCGCAAGGAAGGAATGATTCATCCATAATACCCACTCAGTCACTACTGCACCCTCATGGAAAATTTACGTTCTGTAATAGCGCCCCTAACCTACAACACAAAGCTGGAATTGATTAAATTTCTCGGGTGGTAGCTACAAACAAACTAATACAAACAAAAACCGAAACCATATATGTATAAGACATTCGTTCGTGTATTTCGTATAGTATGTAATGCATAATATCATTCCTTTCTGAATTGCAATCCTAGTGCTTAGTGCAATATCTTGCAAAAGTAGAATTGGGTGACCAAGTAAGTTAGTGTGTGCGTCTGACTCTCTGACTAGCTAGAGTCGTAAAACTCAATCTACTCTCCTCGCACCCCTCCTTCATTTCCCCACAAAAATCTATCAAAACACGGAGAACAAACAATAAGAACGAGAGAACTCCCGAAACCCTTCCTACTGTCTGCTGAAGTCAATGCAGACTTGCTTCAGCCCTTTGAAAAAAGTCATAAACATGCAACCTTGTTCTGCACTTTGGCGAGACGAAATGCACTGACATTGCGGGTGCAATAATGCATTTCCCAAACCAGACAGGACGTTGAGAATGAAGCAGTAGCCAAACTGAATGACAGAATGGCAAATGAGCTTCTAGCTTAATTAGCAAATTATATCGATTTTCATTTCGAGCACAGAAAAGCTCAACCTGGAATTAAACCCAACCACTACCGCTATGCTACCGCTACGATACGACTATCCGATTCCAATTCCGTATTTTGTTTCAACTACATACGTAACCGAATGCATTTCCTTCCCCAGTTCAGTTCCTCGTCCCACGCTATAATACCACACTAGCATTAATCCCAATGCAATCTAATGCACTCCGTTCCGCTTTCACCGTATACTACCACCCGCACTCTAAAATTAGCTCTTATCCCATCCAAATCTATCACCCTCTACCTAGCCAAAACCAACCTATCTAATCAAAAATTACTATGGCAACGAAACGACTCCCCTTTTATTACCTCAACTTCAGTACAAATTCAAACGACTGGACAAAGTACACAACTACCACCCCCGCCTTACCTTTCCATTTAACTTTCCCCGGGCGCAACAAATGCAGCGACCTGCATTCTGTGTATGCAATATGCAATTAAGTACTGCCATGAATCACCTCTCCAGTGACACGACCACATCCACAAGACCGTCTGCACACATTGACATTACAAACTACACGTGATTAGATTAAGGGTACCACGGTACCAGTCCAATTATAGGGCCCTGGTAGTAAGGCACTATACATAGTGTTGCCACATCTCTTGTCCATGTCAGGACCAGTGATTGTCATTCATGCCATGTCAGGCAAACATAAGTCCAGTCCTTAGTCCATGCACGTACGTACAGAAAGAAATGAACCAAAGAACAAGCAGACCAGATCAAACCAATCCAAACCAAACGGGGAGAAAAACATGCAATGTTATCTAGTTTCGAGTTTTCGAACTCGAAAGAAAGCTTCCTCATCGATTCTACACAGAGAAATTCCTTGAAAGCCCTGCTTTCCCTTGTCGTATCATCATTCTTCTCTACCATGATGCATAATGTTGGTGACTAATAGGAACAACCAAAGCATCACCCGCAACCGACCTTCTATACGAAATCTTGCAACCGAGAAAGTCCTGACTTTCAGTTCCAATAATATTACTCCTCCCTTCCTTCCCAGTCCAGTTGTCCATCTTGACAACTTGAGAACTAGACTCAACACTTGAAGTTCAGTGTCCACTATCCTCCAGTTCAACTTCTCTTCTCTGAAGATGATAAATCCTGTCCAGAACACACATGACAATAGCTATTGCTGGAAAGATAAGGTACACCGTCCACTGTACTGCAAAATTCTAGCCCATCCTATATGCATCCATACGAAAAACCTAAAATAAAATCAGAATCTAGTGCACGCTTCAGCTTCCACTTTATCGAATCGACAAGTCCTTTTCAAGACAGATACACATTTATTTTTCCGCTGCAATGCACGTCTATACGATGCGTTACTCTCGTTTCTTCCATTCCTATAAAGAGAAGAATCTCACCCAAAGAAATGAACCGAATCTCGAACTCAACAAGTGTAGGATGGTCCACTCAACGCTAAACCAAGTAGTACTTTTAAAAAAAAGGACCTACTCCTAAAGACGCCAACGAATGAAGGGATGAAATGATAATGGCGTTTTCGTAATTTTATTTTGCGAAGGGTTTAAAAATGTTGACTCAATTAAGTTGAGAAAGTCAAAATATCAATAATAGAATTATATTTTTAAAAAATCGTAGTTGCTTGCTTCCCGTATTTGGATTAACCCTTTCATATGACGACAAAGTCGATACTAGACCATCTCATCTCACAATATCGACACAACCACACAACCACTTCTTCAATAGAGCTGGATTACCAGAAAGCCCGAGTTGTCTTCAATTCTTTTCATATATGTAAATTCGCATGCCGTGCCATTGGAATGTATCCTTCGGCAAACACAGTAGTGTCTAGTCAGTGTGGAATTCTGACAATTGGAATTTATTTTCGCAACGCATTCACTTGACGACAACCAAGCGTTGCCGCCTTCGGCCAATTTGTTCTTTTATGAACGCATATACGCATAGCTAATTATACGAAATGTTGATCATAAACTCAATTATCTCAATTGTGCTCTCCTGATCTCAAATTCGACTTCGCGTTCGCACAGTAAAAAAAATCCATTCGAAACTTGTCACCCCAAACCCGAATCCAATCCACAGTAGTTCTGGCCTATCCAGACAGTCAAATATTACGCGTTCAGCTTTTAGAGAATAGAGAGTCCGAGTCGTGGCAAATAACTTAATTAAATATGGTCATTGGTCAAACGAATCCCACTTGCCACTTGTCAATAAGAATCACATCTTCCTTTCTTCCTAACTTACAAACAAGGGCAACGTCCGGGCGAGTAATTTTGGAAAAATGTGACAATGTGAGGGTATACCAATTGAACCCTTTTTGTTTGTTTGTTTATACTATAGAGTGCTACCCCTTGAATTCAGGCATACAGAGTATACAAGTTGATTGCCTTGTTGTAGGTTGTTGTTGTTGTAGGGCTATACTCAAGATAAATAAAACATCTCCCCTTAAAGGTAGGTCAGTACTGAAAATAAATTTAAAACTCCATTTTTGCAACGGATGAATTTTCAACGGGCAATCCCGTGTCAGTGTCAACCTAATATGAAGTGCATGGATTGCATGGGTCTTCTTTTGACCTCTGGAGTCGTTTTGTAAACAACGATGTGCACATGGGAGAGACCTATTTCCCATTTACTTCTTCAGCACCTGCCGAAAAATAACAACTCGTTGTGGCCGGTAGTCGGTACTGGTCAACCTTCAGAGGACAGCGTAGTCAAGGTTCCTTGGATACACTATTAGATTTTTTCGATTTGGAATCTCGAATAGTATGTCACTGAATACACTTCGGAGATACAGGTCACGAAAGTTGACATTTCTGTTGAATTTTGGAAGTGTTTAGACAGAGTGGAAGTTCCAGATTCCAAATCGCATCATTCAGGGTAATATTTGAGCTTTTCCATCGTCTTAATATATTATTTTGTACATTTCAACGGTGTTTGGCAAGAAAAATGTTTTCGATTTATCGAGAAATTTGTAATCCTGATTTGGCATTTTTGGGAAGGCTACTTGGGAGTTTGCATACTATAATTAGATATTAATTTCTGTAACCAATTCAGCGGGTTGCAGCTGGAGTACATCCCTCGTTAGTCGTTAGCCATGATTAATCACAACACAAGGCAGAGAAATAGGAGTAAGTTCATGCTGGAGAAATGAGATTTACTTTGAATTGGAGTAATGAAAATTGAAAACTTCCGTCCGCTTATTTCATTTTCATTCAAGCTTACACAGCATTCAATTCGTTCCGCTCCGTTCTAACCTCATCCTGATTCCAACCCCAAGCCCCATTAATCGTTTCCAAACTCTGACTCAGTTTCTATAATTTCCTTCTCGAAATCCGGACTTCCGAAAAACACTTCCATTTCTTCTTCGTTACATGTTGCCTTAAAATTAGGAGTCAACAGGGGCGTAGCAACGACGGCGATGGGTGGCGGCGGCCGCCAGGGCGCCGACTTAAAGGGGCGCAATAGAGTTCAGGCCAACACTAGATAAATGGAAGTTTTCCATCAATTCAGTTTCATCTGACTTTCAAAATCAAAATATATGCTCTAAACCTAGAATGAATTAACGATTATAAACTATAATCGAAGTAAAAATTGGCGTTTGTTTATTTCACGTTAAACTAAGGGCGCCAAATCAAAATTCGCCAGGGCGCAATAAATCGTAGCTACGCCCCTGGGAGTCAATAGGCATTAATTCATAGTTCCAACACTACCAACCTGCTTATTGCAATTTTAGGATGTTTGGGTACTAAGAAATTATGCTTCGTCTCCACAACAGGCAGGGTCTCAATCTCAACCCATAACCTACAAAGATAATTCCTTAGCATTTAACGATTGTAAAGGCAATCATGTGTCTTGTGCCTTTGGACTCTTTGTTTCAACGTTAAATACGGGTAAACTTGTTTTCAAAATTAGTTGAGCTTGAAGTTACCCCCTGAGGCCAATACGCAGACTCCACTCCGCCCATTTTGTCAAATCAAGAGTCAAAAATGAAAAGCCTGGACCACCCGTTCAGAATTCAGAATCTGCAATCTGTTGGTTTACATTGCAAAAATTAGGAAGCCAATTGCGAAAATCTTTCGGGAATCCACATCGTGTTTCAGTATGATTACTGATAATAAACCGGCCCTGAGTGTCTAATAATTACTTTTGTGTTGAAACTAAAACCAAATGCAAGAGCAAAGTTAAGAATTTTAATTTTATAAATATAATCAGAACAAGCAGAGTAATATACTCAATTTTACCGTGGGCCAGTTCTTCGTACTCCATATTTTACAGACCATAAAATATATAACACAACTTGTCCTCACTCGTTCATTTTCTCTCACATCATTAATTTTCAAACGAGTCTATAATCACGCTTACCATCTCAAATGAGTTTCGAGTTTCAGTTTCAAGTCTTACCTGTACGCCACAGGTACTAACTTTGTCAATACGGGAAAACCGCAACGCATTCACTAACCAACAGTTTCGCGTGAAATGTGTTCTAACCAATTTATAGTTGAAAATTTTCTAACTCTTGGTACTCTTGGACATCATGGCTTCATAGCTAGCTGCTGTAAACACTGATTATATAACTAACTACAGCCATGTCTGACCGTTTACCTCAGATCTATTGCTTAAGATGACTCAAAATACTCACACTCACTAATTAAGATTATAAATACAAACTTCGGAATAACCCTCTGATATATTCACCGAACTTGAATTATCACTTCTTCCATATGAGAGACAAATAAAATAAATTCTACATATGAATAATTGTTGTCCACTTTTATAAAACCGGCATTTTAAACATCATATCAAATCACATCAAAAGCTCAAGTAACGCACTAAATAAGAATAAATCTCTCAACGCTTGTTCACCTTTATCCGATTTTCCTCTTTAGAAAACCTACGTAAATGGTCATGACATTAATTTAAGAGTACTAGCAGCTTTGACCTCGACGGACGCGATAGAAGAATTCACTCGACAGTACGGGTACTTTAAGTCGTAACTCCACCTGTGACTAATTCCATTCTTTTGCATTGTCTGTCAACAAATACCAGTACCACGAATAAATTATATGTGTTACAAGTACAACAAAATCCATCCTTTCCTTTATTCATTCGATGGATTAGCAAGTGCAAGTAGTAGTAACTTAGAATTAAATAGAATTATACTGGCGAATGGCGACAAAACGAGAGAAAAAGAAGGATGTGATTGTGATCCAATTGCTAGGTTGTGGAGTGGACAAACTGAACTTAACTAAACACCAACTCGGCAAATCGATTTTCTCCACCTAAAAAACTGCAATCCTGAATCTGAACCCAAACTGTTACTGTTATTATTTCAATTCAGTAACAAACCAACAATCAAATGAAATAAGTAAAATTCATGAAAGAAACAGGACTGAGTCATTTCATGTCAGGATTTACTGTCAATCGATGACTCATCCTATCTCATTCCTAGTCATAACGTAATTTGAGGGATTTAAAAAAAAATACTAGAACGACAGCAAATCTATGAGTCAAAGGAATGCAGAAGTAAGCAGCAAAATGTGCAATAATTCTGTTTTCTATGAATGTGATCCATCATCCGTATCTCATCTCTTCGTCATGCTTACACATACTCTTTTCTTATGCTCTACAGGGACTCACAAGAAATAAGAGAATGAGTGAGAGTGATGAAGAATGTTATTATGTTATTCAAAATACATAATGTGACACTCTCACTCTCACATGAGACTCTTTTGTTTACACTACTACTGATGGGCCAGCTAGCACAGCCGAAAATGTCAACAAAGCTTCACATTTAAATCAACCAACACATAAAAAAAATTAAACTGTGTAGTAAGGTTCACACGAACGTGTAATTGTAATCGATGATTGTATCTCCATAAGGGCAAACACAAAACCACAATTACAGTCAGGCCAGCGGGTTTAAAAATAATAACCCTTTCTTACACCCACAGGATTCAAAGCTAACTAACGAGGTCAATCTTAATCTTGAATCTCGATTTAAGACAAAATTAACATCGCAGTCCTCCTCGCCTCATAATGTAAAAATATATAGCAAAAGAATATTATATGCATGTGTTCTGTTAACTAGTGAAAGAAGAATTTAAAAAAATTACCTCCCACGTGTACAGACTCGTGTAACATACCTTAGTAATAAATAATAATAACATTAAAATAATTTAAAATCAGAAAACATCCTGTATTCCTGTTTAGAATTTTCTAAAATCATTTCAGATCAAACATGCAGTTTACATAGAATTTTCCAAAATTATTTCAATTTCAAAGAGACTGTTACTTATTTTTTTCATAGAGAAGTAAGCTTAAATTAAACCAACTCTGTTCTGTTGACACGTTAACATCCTGCCACGACTGTCATAACATAACAAAGACGAGTCGCAGTCAGTGACACTTTATCTCATTTTAATTCTAAAGCCAAGTGAAGGTTATGCAAGTCGTTCCATTAGTTTTGTTTCAATTTAACACAAATACATTTAGGCAGACTCAATCACTCAATTAGTCAAGTTCAAAAAGAACTAATGTTAAGGTTGCATGGGGCGAGTCTTAAATGCATTATGAGATACAAAATCGTTGTTGCGACTTAACTTACGGTCAATTGTTTACGAGTAAAATTCACTTTGAATGTTCAAAGTGAATAGTGAAATTCATTATTATTTAACCAACACCTGTTTCCTCTTCCATTCCTTCAATCAAACAATTACATATTATCCGTTATAAATGGGTTTCTTGTGGCAAATGGCAATGGCTTCAAGATGACAAGTCAGAAAATCATGGCAAGAGCTAATAAACCAGCAGGTTTAGCATTGTGAGTTGTTGAAATGCATTAACGTTAATGCGATGCCTAATTTCCTTGCAGTGAATAAATATTCTGTCGTCAAATTAACCGTTAGTTTAGTTCCTTGTAAATCCTCCCTCATACAGTGCACTTTGAGGTAAACCTTCAAACTTCAAACGTTGCAAGGTAACTTTCTTTCCATGTCCGTTGACTCACGTGCTCTCGTAGTGTTCTTGAGCCAAACTAGCCCTTGCATACATGCACTTAACGTCCCTTTGAATATTTATTTTAAAAGTATACAAACAAGCAACCTTTGTCCGGACAGTGGACTGTGACTGAACTGTAAAAAAATCTTCTAACGGGTGACAATCGTTAGTAAATATAAATCCTCGCATGGTTCAATTGTTCAACCATTGAAAATTGAACCCAGCAAGTCAAACTCAATCCTGCCTCCCTCATGTATGTCCTACACATATTTTGGGGCTAATAAACTTATTTTGGATTTAATTTTCAAGTCTAATTTATTTACTCCAGAGGCCAGAGATAATTCGACTGAATTGCTATTTCTTTATTAGGCAACGCTCAGCTGGCCAACGGCAAATTGAAATTGTATCAATTTGTTGATTAGTTCCACAGGAAGCATCAGCAATTATAAAACTTGTAGCGTAGTAGTAAATACGCACTGAAAAAATGTGACATAGTATTACATTTCTTGCTACGATTTAACGACACTCGACCAAATCCATTGCAAAAAATCATACTCTTGGATAAGGATAAGCCGTATAAAAACAAATTGTACAGAGGAATGTGGAGTACATATACGCAGTTAACGCAGTCAGCACGCAGCAGAATATGATAACTTTTTCAACAAGGACATCTTAAGACGGCTTCGAGTGAACTGACTGACTAAAAGATGCCAGAGAATCGTTTTTTGTAGTATCAATGACAGTATTATTGAAATCCCTAGTGGATGTGGAACTCAAGTAGCATTTAATGATCTACGTGTTATTTTAGGACTTCGTTCAACAATACTCTAAAAAGGGTCATAAACTCATTATAACATAATCAAACACTCACCGAGTTTCAAATACTTAAAAATAACTCAAAACAAAACGCACTCGCTCGCACTTATGACTAGACTGACCCGAGTTTTAAAGTATGTGGAGGAAAGGAATGTGTGATAACTAATCTTTAACCAAAGCCGCGGCTTCTAGGCCTGGCGTACCGACCACGTCAAAAATGACCAGTAGATAGTAGATACACAAAGGCGAAGCTATGGATGTGCATTGGTGTGCCCGGCACACGGGCGCAGAATTCTGGGGGGCGGAAAAATAATAAAATATTCGTAGACGAGAAAACTTGATAGCACTATCTGTATGAAATGCAGAGTTTGTATCATAGAAGGCATATCTGCTTGGTTGTTGAGTTTAAGAGTGAAGCTCCAGGAGCAGAGTATTTCTTGATAGTTTGATCTAGCCCTGCGTGCCAATGAGGGATTATCGGGTCTCATTTCTTTCTTTGGACTTGCGGTTTGATATTCAAAACGAAATTATCGGTATATTTAGCTGAAAGTACGTGAGAAAATTGCAGCCGAAATGCCTGCTTGAAAATATTATGAAGTGTTTTACAATGCTACACCCGACATACGAAGTGCTTTGTAGGGATGCGCCGGATAGTGGTCTGGCAATCGGATATTTGGCCGGAAAGTAAAAACCGTACAAGGGGAATGTCTATGAAAAGCGGCTAATGAGTAGATCCTGATACCTTATGAATGACTTTCGGTATTCAGTATTCACAAACGTTGGCTCAATAATCCAAAGCAAGCACTTTTGCTGTAAAAAGTGTACAGAATATTCCGATATTCGGTTAACCGGAAAATTCTGGATATCCGGTATTTTGATAATTTCATGTAGAGCGAG